>PQVD01003793.1:0-27207 GCA_003012265.1 Setaria equina
ATGAGCCGAAGAACTTCACGTCGCAGTGCAATGAGCCAATGCAACCGTCTAATATTGGCCTAGTGATTTGCAAATCAATCTGTCTCACGCTTACTCAGGATTTTGTCGTTATGGGTAAGTTTTTTTTAATAATCTGATACTCAGTTGAATGTAACATTCAAGAATTTAGCCAAAATCACTTTATAAAAATTACAACCCCTTTACAATGTAGTAATTATAACTTCGACAACTTGTTTTTTTTTTTTTTGAAGACTTTTTGAAGAAATTTTGAAGACTCTTTTCTTCCGAGCATATTAATTACATATTTAATATCGACTTGATTCAGGACGTAACACAGGCAAAAAATTAACGATACGTGGTTGCGCAGCCTCTATAAGTCGTCATGGTTTCTTCAATAGAACAATGGTTTTATTTGATAGGTTTGAAAGCTTTCGATAATTTGTGACAATAAATTTAAATTCAAGAAGAACAAGTAGTTCCCCTAAACATTTTAGGACAAAAACAAATTCCTATGGTTTTCAAATATTTTCAAAACAACTACTTTGAAGATATGATATGTGTCGCGATGTCAAAGCATCCGACCTGTTCCGCTACGAATCAGATTCACAAACGGTTCGAGTATGTTCATGCCTTGGTGATCGTTGTAACGCTAGTGCAAGCTATTGTGGGGCAACTCGTCATATTGCCGCTGTTGCCGTCATCCTTTTGACTTTCATTTCGAAACTGTTTTAGGATTCTTTTCCTTCGTTCGATTCTTTTAAATTTAAGTTACTATTAAACCAGAAGATAAAATGCAGTGCTTTTCGAAGCACTAGTGTTACGAAGATAAAAGTGATAAAGAGACACAAGATTGTTGAGAGAGGTTTGGTTTTTAAAGCTGTCCCCTTAAGCTAAGTTAGCGAGGAAAGTTTTAAGAATCAAACCAATAAAAGTAACATTCTTTTTTTATTAGTTAGGAAGTTAATAAATACAGCACTTGTTGCGTTTAAGCACTGAAAAGTCCAAATTTATCAATCAAATTTCAAAAATTTCATATTAACGTTATTTTTTTGTCTATTGAAATATTTGTTACTCAAAAAAAAAAAAAAAAAAAATTCGAACGGGGTCTTTATAAGACCATGCCTCAGATGCTTTTTTTTGCTTGAAATAAATTGCAGTACCCAAGACTGCATAGATCTCAGACAACAAGTATAGTTTTTAGCATCATCATGGACTTTTCCTAAACGAAAATCTAAGCAAATTATTGCAAAAATGTTTACATAAACATGGAAAGATAACCTTGAAAACAAGTCACGCTTTTCAATAACAAATGAATCTGCTATTTGCACGACAGCATTCCAAATTTGCAAACAACAATTAAAAACAACAGGAATATTGTCGAATGAATAAAGATATTTTGTAATTAAAAGAAAACCCACCTTATCTTCCATCCAGTAAGGATCATAGGACAAAAGAAACTTGGAAAGAGGACGAAGGAATCCAATGAAAGTACATTTTGAAATAAAATAATAAAACTATTCCCTGGTAAAAGTATAAAAAAATATATATATATATAAGTCCGAGAAAAAAGCCATCAACTAAAATTTCCGGATGAGACATCCAAGATTACGATATGTTGAGACATCCATTAAGGCACTCCAATATCTGATAAAATTTTTATAGCGAATATAGCGAAAGTGATATATTTAAATTTTATATCTTCTTGATCGCTTAAACAAAATAAAATATGAATTACAAATTGTCACTAAAATGAAATTTAAATTTAAAAGTTTAGAGAATTGCAATGAGATCGATCGGCTTGGTCTACTGCATTCAATAGGAGCAAAAATGAATATCTGACAATTATAATCTAAAATCTAGAAACAACAAATAATACAATTTAGAAAGAAACCTTTTCACTAGGCAAATGACCAACATCACCAACAGATCTTACAGAAACACAACCATCTGGGTATATAACCAACCAAGTTATTGAGCAGTGACCAACTGACATCCGAAGCCAACCTTCGGGAGGGAACTGCAAGGCTCTGTAAAGTACCAAAATTCTCCTCATCATATGGAGCTTAGTATGAATTTAATAATATGAGGTTTTATTAATATCAATTAAATTCTTTACTCCGAGGGTTAATGAATTGTTCTTGGATATATCAAATTAAAAATAAACTGTTTATATGGTTTTTAACACGAAATTGCTTAAATACTGCTACATAAAAAAAAAAATGGGTCCATATGCTTCATAAAACTAATATGTAAAGTCTGATCAAATTTAGCTGCAGGAAAAACCAAAAAAGTGTTTACGGTGAAATCAACCTATGACAGTTACAAGAAAAAAAAAAAGAAAAAGAAAAAAGGATAACTTGACAAACCTGCATACAAAATATCGTATCACATTTCCATGGCACACAATCAATTCCCAGCTATCGTTCTTTTGTTTCTGACTTGCACGGTGTATGTACTTTCGGAATGCAGCTTCAATGCGCGATCCCTCCGTTGCGAAATTCAAACAAAAAGATATTCAACCAAAAAAAATTAATGCAACGACAAATAACTAATATCTAATTGGTTTACGCATTTTACTGATCCTTTCGATAAGTATGCATCTATTACTATTCAAAAATGTGCAAAACGCTGTATGAATGAAAGAAGACTGAATGATGGATAAACAGTCAACTGGGAAATTAGGATACAATAGTTTTCTATAAAGTCTAACAACATATTTCCAATGTTTTCTTCAATTATTTTTAGTAAATAGTATAAGTATTTACTTTATGTTTGGGACGCCAATGTCTGCTAGGTGGTTCTGGTGGAAAGGGTGCTCCTTCTTCTAATAATGGATCACTTTTTGCCACAGTTGGTGGTAACTCATTTAAGATCAATTTAGCCGTTTCCTCCGCTCTTGTCATTGTCGACATCACCACACTGTCAAACTTCAAACCACTATTAGCCAAACGCTGACCTAAATATTTCGCTTGCTCTTGTCCTGCAAGAATATATTTGTAATTTAAGATTGAAAATAAAGCTCTTTAAACTCGCCTAAATGATTCAGAATTCTGAATGAAACAAAGTTTCAACTTTTTTTTACTCGAAAAACCTAATGCATGAATTCCATAGGACGAAAAATAAAAGTGGAAGCTACCTAAAGGTGTCAAACTAAGATAATTTTTGTCTTTGCGATTCATGAAGTATTGCCCATGTCGTATAAGAATAATATTTCGCTTTGAAGTGGGCGTTGCTTCGTTCAACATATTTTGACGGACATTCGGATCAGCTTTTTCATATGCTGTAGCATCCACCATGTATTTCGGTTCTCGACTGCAAGAAAGTAACGTTGCTAAAAATTATATTTGAAATGGAATAATTCTTTTAATAATACAAAATTCTGCAAAATTCCCAATTCCCGAAAACTGCATATAAGATGTACATATTGGAAATGACAATCCAGTAGGTAAAAATTAATCAAATTCGAACCGGTCAAAAATTTACATAATCTAGGACTTGGGACCATAAAAGCAAGCAAGCACTAAATCTTACCAAAGAAACATGGAAACATTTAAATAACATGCCTGCCAACACACTGTTGGCAGACCTAAAGTGTGGAATTCAAAAATAAAAAAAATAAAAATAAAAAGACTAGATAAATAAAGAACTTACTTATCCCAATTGTGATCCCATTTACTTTGTGGGAAAGGATGTACAGAAGGGAATGAAGAAGTACTGAAATCTGCACAATCCACAGTATTCAACAGAGGTATGTTTCGTGGGGCACATTCCGAACCAGAACGCCATTTTTCTAATCGGAAATAGTATACACCGCCTGCTATAACTGACAAAGTAACTCCTGAGAGCCGAGATAGCAAGGGCATCTAGCTGTCTTGCGTAAAACTGAAAAACATTAACTTCTTGCTGATTTGCTAAAATTCAAAAAACAGGAACAGACCACACCACACTTCCAGGAAATCTCGGTTTTTTATCTTCTTCCTAGACCATCTCAAATTACTTTAAAATACATCTTAAAACATAAATCTATTCCAAATATATTCTTAAATTAATGACATAAGTCCTTTTGTTTCATCACTAAAAATCGGCTCTTTAAAATCACTGGGGTTAAGAGAACTTGAACTTTCTGCATTCATATTATGAAGAAATAATTTTTCCCTAAAAATGAATGAAAAACGATACTACGAGTTCGAAAATCCTGAAAAAACTTTTGTTAAAGAGGAAAAAAGGTCGATATAAAATGTCTTTGAAAATTATTTAATGAGTAACAACTATGATTGTAATAAATAGTAAAACAGTAATGGTGTTGAATATGAAAAAATTACCAAATTAGTGTTAACAATTAATGAAACTTTGATCAGCAAAAAGATGATAGAAATGAAAGAGGGGAACAGCCGGAAGAAAGAGAAGAGACAATGTTTTGATGATTAGAACTGTAATGGATGTAACAGATAGGGACTTAAATAGTCTGGAAGACACAAAATAAAAAACTTGTTCTGGAATAGTAAGAGAAAGCGATCCAGGTACCTGAGCTAGCTGCTTCATTTTCGATAATAAAATGAAGCAAAGATATCATCCCAACGGTCAAAAGTTCTCAACCGTCACATCCAATAATATTGAAGCAAATGACTTCACTTTGGTAAACCAACGCAAAACGAATGAGCCCTTGTGTATGGTGGGAAAAGATAGCTCGGAAGGATCAGTAAGGTTATTCAGTGCCTTCAAAGATATTGGTGGTTGTATTTACGTGGGAGTTCAACGGGACGGATTCTGTTCTACGCCGTATAGCTAATGGGACTTTCATATGGACTTCCGTTGCTTTGTAGATTGTGCATTAGGCACCGATTTTAAAGTTTCTTAAAAAACGGAAACCCAAAATAGATGTGTATGATCAGTGTCAATCTCAAAGTCGGATGGTGATGTTACAGAGGAGAATTATGGAGTAATAGTATTTGATGCAAGACCAAAAGATGACCTGTAGTAGATTCCGTAGTTCTAACATCAGTTTTGCCAGAAGAGAAAGAAGTTACGGTAGTGGCTAGAACTGATAACAAAAATGTGTAGAAATTTGGACATTTCTGCATTGGAAGAAATGTCCAAAACTTCATAATATTTTATGGGAAAAGATGGAACAGAACAGAAATATGACTCTTCCACGGAAGAATTCATTTTTCGTTGTTTTTCAGCGGTAAAGCAGTAACCTAAAATACGTAGAGTCCATTAAAATTAGATAGCCTAATTGTGAGAATGACTAGACAGTATGGAACAATTAGATTTAACATGTGCTCTCTTTTTTTTTTCGAAAACATTTAGTCGTTCCATTAGTGTTCGGCTAATTGATGATTCTTACGACTCATTAGTGCGAGACTTTAAACTTTATAAAAAGAGAGGAAATTATACTTTCCCTCAAACACTGATCCATTAATCATTTCAAACAATTATGAGTTTGTGATTTCAAGCAAGCTCATACATGGTCGATTACGGTGCCAATAAACCAGTTTACATCTTGTCCTTTTCAAAAGCGCACTTTTGCAAAATTGTCATATTTAAAGAAATGGATACCTTTCTCTCTAAGCAAAAACTACTGTGAATGCCGCCATTTGTAAGGAAGGTTTGTAACAAAGAAAGAATCCTCCCATGAAACCAATGTTATAATCTTCCTTCGTTTGGTGTTTTTTCAGGACAAAAAGAAACAATGTTTTCTGGTACAACCCTGTCAAGAAACTGTTATATTTTTTGTCCACAAGATGACATTTTCTGTGCGGTGTACAAAAGAAGTAACAGTTTTTTTGTTGTTAGGTTATGGGGTGCATGAAATATCCACCGAACAATCAAAACGTCCTTGCCACCGAAAACTACATATCCATCGCCTACTCTGATGCCACTAATGCGATTTTAGAGGTGAAAACTCGTTTTAAGCACAACTTTATGAATGGCGCTACCATTTACCTCACTATTCTATTGCAAAAAGATCGAAGTAGTACCATTACCATGGCAGTGATGAGACCGACGAGACCAATTTGGCTTGGGCTCCTTATCTCTCTCTCTCTCCATTTCATATATCGATGAGAATTTTTTTTATGATTCAAGATTCATAAAAATAAAAATTACTATTTCTGCAGCTATACCAATACAAAATATTTTTCATCAAAAATATAACTTAACAAATTTTAGATATAAGCCATGTCTTTAAAGTGTACATTGAATTATTAGTTTGCAAATTGACATAATAAATCTTGACATATATTAGTTAACAAGAACAGGACAAGTATGATGAAGAAAACTATCCGATGTTTCTATTTAGAAAAGGTGATTATGCCATGTTTTACGGATTTCTAAGTTGTCAGTTCTGTCATAAAAATGATTCTTAATTAAAAGTAAAGCTTGGGAAGTAAGCTGAACTAATGCAATCATCAAGAAATTCTCAGCACTGCACATTCAAGGAGTGATGATGGCCTTTAGATAGAACTAATGCATACCAACATAGTTGAAAGAAAGGCATATTTGATCATTATATCTACTGAAGATTAATTGACTTTTGTCCATTAATGATGCAAGGTAGTCCAATCCTAGAGATATTTTAAAATGTGGAAACTTTTTTTTTAAGATTTTACCTGCCGTTTTCATTTTCACACAACTAAGACTCATCAGATTCGAGTAGCTGAAAAAATACATTTTTCTTTCATTCCTTAAAAATTGCTACTCAAAAAACCGTTAATTCGGTGTAGGAATTTGAAACTGTTAACTCGGTCTGGAAATCTTTTTTAATTTCTAGCTTCCAGAAATGCGGAACCAAGATTTTGCAAAGCCTATGCGAATAAAGCACTAGGAGCATTTTCATCTGATGCTAGAGCTTATCGTATGCATATCATTTCCTATCTAATCATTTCAGTTACTTTTAAATTAAAACGAAAATGATCTACTCAACCAATTCTATCATCAGCATCCGTTTGTAGAAATGCAAGTTCATTGACCAATTTTCATAAAACTGATGTCATATTTATTTTTCAAGTCATATATTAAATCAATAATTGCGAAACCTACAAACTGTTCGGAATTTCCGGAAGTCACAAATTTAAATTCTTATTCAAGCACTAATTTCAAAAGTAATTTCATATACGATAAGTGAGAAGGTGTAGATTCGGTGGGAACACCGTGAGGAGTTATTGGAAATTTCATTAATTTGTGGACAACAGACGCCAAGACGACTGTAATTTTCGGAACTTTTTAAGAATAATTTTGAAGTTTTTTTAGTGATCCTCTCTCAAAGCAACTCCTCGAATGTTGGGCAATTTTCACTACCGTATGCTTTTACAAAGTTAATAATTTTTAGAACCAGATTATAAATGTGTCTATGTTTACATACTGTTATTATTGCATTTCAATTGCAATTAGCATTTTTCAGCTTTATTTTCAATTACTTCTTTCGAGACTTCTTCATATTTATGAAGATTGTGCCATAAAAATCTTCTTAGCTGAGCTTCCTGCCTAGCATAAGATCAATCCTACATTTCGAGGATTGGTTCTGGCGGTATGAACCTTTTAAAGAGTTTCTATAAACTATATGATAACTTTCCATATGCAAAATGTTTCCATATGAGAGAGAAACATTAAGGTAACAGAAGAAAGGTTAGAAAAAGAAACTGGACTAATAATCGAAAATGAACGCATAGATAAATCTCCCAAACAATTCAATTTCGGATAAAAATAAAACTAAAGACAAAACAATGTGACTGAATGAATTCTATCGTTACTGGATCCTATTTTCTACTGCGCAGATCTGTGTTCCAATACTTCGACTTAGCCATCTCAAAGTGGGTACCATGCTGCTTCTCTAAATAATCATTAATCCAAATTCTTGCCCAATTATCACTATGTGACCCCTTCTAGATTTTCTGCTATTCTTTTCTCTTGCATAGAGTTCGACTTGGCTGTTTTATCTTTTATCTTGCATACGAAAATTCTTAACATTCCGAACAGTTTATGCTGTAAACCCTTTCCTTTAATTTTGAGTAGTTCTTCTAATATAGTGAAAACTCATCACTTTCTTTTTTTGTATTTTTTGTTAAAATTTAATTTAGCAATATATTTCAAAACAATACTCAATACTTCTAAAAGATATTTTAAAAATTAAATTCTGCTCCTAATATTTTCATTTCAAACGGTACTTTTCGCAAAATAACCATAAGAGTAATAATAAGATGATGGAACTGATTATGTTTTTTTTTTTCCTATTGTAACAGACTATTTGAAATTTCCAGGTAGCTTTCATGTAATTGACCTAAACTTCTGCGAGTATTTGTCGGCGTCTGGTTTAACATGTCTGAGCAGTTAGGTCAGTCGTAGTGCTGTCTCACCACCGAACAAGACTTCATCAGTGATGCGATTCATTGCTAGTTATAAGTTAGGATTCATATTATTTGTTAAGCATCAATATGATCAATACGATGTGATCAATTAAGCTTGAAGGTAAGAAAGCATTTTATATCAACTAACTTTAATAACAAGTCTAAGTTCGGAAAGTCTAGGAAACGTATTATAAAAGAACTGGCATAGATTTGTTGACACTAACAGCAAGCAATTAGCATCTGGAAATCGCCTGAAGTAATCAAATGATTGTGACTATGGTGAATCAGGTTATTGCTTCCTTCATCAAATCAAATCATTGCAAGTATTTCTTATCTTAGCTAAGTGACTCTCTATGCTTGGCTAATTGATTATTTAATTAAGTGTGTGGTGGAGCTAATCGAACAGCAAATTAAATATCGGAAACGATGTGCCATAGACTTATGTACCTTGCATAACAGTTCGTATCAGTAAATAGAAGCAGCGAAAATCGACATTTCTCTCAGCTCAACGGTAGATAAGAGGAGTTTTCAGACAGGGCATTCCACATTCCCGACAAGTTCCGTCACCGTTCAGCTTCATCCAATCAGCCATCGATCATCGATCCATTCCCAACAAATCAATCATAAGAGAAAATTTAATTTTAATATTTTAATATTCAGCGATGTCGACGTGAAATTGATGGAAGTGCTGAAAATCAAATTTTAATATAAAATGTTGACGTTGAAGCACGCAACGGTGACACGTACATTGCTACAGTAATTTGACGAATCATTCACATTTTTTCCTTTTCCTACCTTCCTTATATCCTTTTCTCCCCTCTATCTCTACTTCTCCCCATTCAGCATATTCTGTAGTGCAAGTGAAAGAGACAGTTGAATCCGAAGGGAACGCCTATCTGCCATGTATATTTGTATGTATGTGTCTGTGTCTGTATGTGTCTGTGTGTATGTGTGTGTTTGTATGTGTATGTGTTGCGTATGTCTTTTTGTATGTGAATAAGGGTATGTTTTATAGTATATTTAATAGGTGGCGTCCTGAACTAAGCGGCCGTTGTCAAGTTGCGCCTCCGACAACATTACTTCTTTACTGTTGCCGCCACGTTGACACCACGTGTTTACTACTTCTATCGTCCGTGGGCAGGTAACCCATTTATTTTGAATCAGTTAGTAGTACGGTAGAGTGAACAACTTTTGTAGATGACAACACACTCCGCTTTCTGTACAGTCTGAAGATATTGTTTAGATAAGACTATAGAGTTGTTATATTAATTAAGCCTTATCAATGGTAGTAATCATACAGAATTATGTGATAATGAAATCATTGATTATTAGCAGAAGGAGGAAGGTGCTTAATATGATTAGATCTTTAACATTTGAATTTTTATTATGGATCTAAAGAAGTAAGCGTTGGATGTGATAAAATAATCAAATGCATGAAAACATTAAGTGTGATCAAATTCATAATAATCATGAAAATAGGAGAAAAGTGGCAAATGGCTTTTTGTAGAGGCATTTCCTAAAATGGTAGAGCCAAAAGCTCTTAAAATTTCAATTAGTTCAATTTCTCCATTTTTTTTTCCAAATATTATTCACAATTTTAAAAGTTCTCTGTTTCAATCTTGTAATTTCATTCTGCACAAAAGGAAAATGTTTATTCTCATGTGATAATATGATCTTCAATAATTGTGAAGGAAATTTAAACACCGGATTTTTTAATTGAAAAGTAGAAGACGAAACTTTTTTTGTATTAGCATTTTTTTAATTTCTCTTTCCCGACTCTCTCAAAGCAAACCGTTCGCAACTGCAGTACGATACAAAGCAATTTTTTCTTCCAAACACGAATTTCGAGGTTCTTTTTCAGCTTCAGTATAATAGAAAACGCTATCTCAAACTTAGCTAAACTTAACCTTTGATTCTTATAGAGCTCGTACTTCCTTACCTTAGTCCCTTATTAGGTCATTGCTACATATGGCGCAAATAACACCGGTCTAGAATTCCTAATCACATAACATATTTTTAGACATCGCAATATTGCACAGAAGAAAACGAGTAGTTTTTGTAAAAGTGTATTTCCGCTTTGTTTAGCGAGTAGATGAATACTTCGTTTCTTTGACTAATTAGTGAAGAATTGCGATCATAATTTTCCATTACCCACTAGAAATGAAAAACTACAAACATAGGTGGGAAACACTTTTTGGATGTAGTTTGCTTGATTGCTCAAACAACAAGAAACTCTCCAGAAGGATTGGAAGATATCCATTACTTCTTTTCAAATCATCGAAATTCAAATTCTTACTACATATAGCTATTGTTCAGAACTATGCTATATAGATGCATATATTGCCCAGAATTTTCCAGTCAAAATGCTCGGAAAGTTAGAATCATTCCATCTCTAAAGAAGTTCAAGTGCTTTCCACAAATAAAATTGCATTGCGTATTTCGAAATGCCGACTAACAGAGATATATTATCAGAAATGATAAGGTCTAATTATTTACGACAATATTGTGAGAGATGATAAATGAAGAAAGTTAGGTATCATGCGTTGCTGTAATTGATGACCATAGTGACCAATGGCTTTAGAGTAAAAGTGAGAGTGCATGTGTCAAGAGTGAAAGAGTGAGGATAGAAGATAAGGGAAGAAAAGACCTGAGATAGACACTTATCATAACTTTAATTAGAAAATTTTAAATCATTTGCGTGAGAACTAAAAAAGGAAACATTTTTGGAAAATTTTGGAAAGAAAAGAAGTCGCCAATGCGATTTCATTATTGTGCATGCTACTATGAAGAGTATCCATTTTTTGAGCTTTTCAAAAAGGCCGCTATTTTCGTCAATTGTTTGAATTAGACAATTTCTATTCTTGATGATGGCTGATTTTTGCAGAAGCAAATCCAGAGAAGAAAAGCTTAAAAGTTTTATTGGCGTTCAGCCCATAAACTTCTCCGTCGGGATCAGGCTTGATCGTTTTAAAAGAAGTTTCGGGATAAAAAATTACTTGCTTGGGTGGTCTCGTTCTCATTCTATTCCCTCTTCTACTTACTTCTTTGCAATCTATCCTGCTACCACCTCATGGTTTTATGCTTTTCCTTCTTCATTCTTGCATTCCAAAACATTTGCTCTTTTTTGGTTTCTTCCTGGTGTGAAATCTCCCGCGGGCGTAATAAGTTTATGCAAGCAACACACAATCTCGAGCTCTCGCTAGATGCCCTCTGGGATCCAACAACACATTTCCTTGATATCACATTTCCATTTTTGTGCATGATACCGCCAAAATGCTTGATCCTTCTGCAAAGGCTTAATGTCATTTGGTCCTAAACTGAGGAGTATGAAAAAAGCTCGTCGAGATTAACAATGATGGAAATGATGGGGAGTTGATCAGCAACATCTGAAATGATGACACTCTGATTAACTCTCAGGTGCTAATTCTGCTACAGTCACTATACTTTTTAGTCTTTAGAAAAAAATTCTTTTTACTTTTATTCGTCATTCTCCTTTTTTTCTTTTAGTTTCAAAGACATTTTTCTCTAGCTAATTACTAATACATTATGTTTTAAAGATTAGACGAGCCTGAAGTTAAATCCTCAAGCCTAAAAAGCCTACCTTCGCTTATTTTAAAAATAGAAAGAGCTTCAAATTGTAGCGGAAGCAAGAGAACAATGAATATATATGGAACAAAAATTTAAAAATTAAATATTTTTTTGAGAAGAATTTATACCGTTCAAATTTTGCCAAGTGGACAACAGAAACAAAGAATCATTATTTCGATGAGGGATAGTGCTGGTGAAAATAAAGACTCATTCTATGACAAGGTAAAATGTACAAGCATTTGTTACTTAATGAATAATATATCAGTAGTGTGGTGATAATTTAAATTAGAAATTAAAGTAAAAGCATTATGAATTGAACGAAATTGCCGGGGAAACAGAAAGAGTCCACGAAACAGAAGCAATCGTTGAAGAGTAGAATCAGTTTTGTAACGGACCGAAAAGGCGGTGCATCTCCGAATATCCCACATTTCGTGTTATTCACGTCCGTTTCGCTTGTTCTTTTGAAATTTTACCAATCATTCTATCCAAAATTCTCATCATTCTCATAGGAAGAGATGAAAAAAACTTTACTGCTTGATTAGATGCGAATTCAGAAACCTCTCGTATTGTTGCCAGAAGAACAGTTTTCCCATCTCTCTTTCAACCCCACAAGGATTCTCTCCCTCTAAAGAAGAAAATCCATCCATCCATCCATCCATCCAATCAACAATTCTTCACCGTTTCTTGCACTTTTTTCATTGCCCGATGGTTTACGTATACTGACCGTTGGGTATGGCATTTCTTCTTCATTAAAACTTCTATTTTTCATTTCTTACTTTTTTTTTCTCTAGCTAGCAAAAACTTCACTCATTTTAAAAAAGTTTTGCGAATAATTTTGAACATATTGTTTTTTTTTTCTCTTCATTTCATTTATATTCATAAAAGTAGCTATAGCCATTTTAGTTTGATATTATCATGCAAATTGTTATCACGCTATCTAATGCATATGAGCAAAAAGTAGAAGTGAAACTAATTATTAAATATTCTCTAGACGATGACAATATTTCCTCACCATTAATAATTTGGCCAATACTCGAATTAAGCGAAGTATTTTACTGACAGATATTGTGCATTTCTATTACGTATATTGTACATTAGACAAATAAGCAGCTTCTCTAAGCCCAGAGGTTCAATAGTTTGCTGAGCAATAATTTAAATTTAAGTTAAATATAATCATAATTCCTGGAAGTATGCTATCATTTTTATTTTCTTTTTCATTGTTTTCTTTTTTTCTTTCTAATATATTCATTTACTTTCCCGAAATTTATACTTTTCTTTCAATGATTTTCAAATCTTCTGATAGCAAAAAATTACGAAACATATAAAATGCTCATCGAGGCATGAAGAACAATTTATGCTTGAAAAACGAATTGCTGAAATAACAACTCTTCTCGTTCTTTTTTACTTTCTTGTTCTCTTCGCCTTATTTGAAACAAATTTTTTGTTGGAAAATCGTTTGTCAATTACTACAAAAGCGGCTGTTTGACTTTTTGACTCTGCTAAAATGTATTGTCTGAGTTCATTAGTTCTGTATATCTTTCAATCAGTTGATCAATAAGTGATTAAATTGCATTTCCCCTCCTTATGTTTTATTAAGATTTTTTTTTTTTTTTTCATTTACAATGCTAAGAGTGTAAGAGAAATCATCAAGACGCTTTGAAATTGCCTGTCCAGAAAAAATTCATTATACGCTTTTAAAAGCTGACTACTTGTTGATAGAATATATTTGTCACATTTTTACATCAATTGACATAAAAAAATTATAGTCAAAAAATTTAAGATTAAAGCCTACCGAAGCATACTTCAATGAACCAATATTGCTCAAAGGTGTTTTCAAAATGTTTTTTTTTTTAAAATCATTTACGATACGGAAGTGCTTAAATTTGAACTTCTTTAAATTATCATAATGTCACATTTATTTATCGATAATTAAAGGTTTATGCTAGAGATTACTATACTGTAGCCAAGATTTTTTACTAAAAATTAACAAACAAATAAATAGTTGATGTACATATTTTAAGTCTGAACGGAAATTACACAAGAAAAGCGGAAATACCGATCGTCGACCGTCATGCTGATACATACAAGTTTTTTGTTATCGAATTTTTATTATGTTAGAGCAAATGAATGAAAATAAGCACTCATTGTATGGATTATATAACTAGCAAATTTTAACTACAAAAGGAATTAATTACTTAGTCATTATTTATTCAAAAGTAACAAAATGTCGTCTTAGATTAGTTGAAGCTAGTACAGATGGTAGTAATGTGATAAGATTCAATGAAAAATAGTTGAGTACGCACTATCCAGTCTTTACTCATTATCCGTCTCCATTACAACGATAGGTAATTATTTGTAGTCTGAAGAAATTTGAAGTGCATTAGCAAAGTTATCAGTAGAAGTTTTCCTCGAAGAGAGAAGATTTTCAAAGTAATATTACAATTGATTACATCAAAGCATGCATCTTATAACACCACTGCTACAGAAAATGACCCATAAAAGCTTTAGAAATAAACTACTTTGTGATAGTGTTAAAAATGTGTGCTTATAGACTAAGTGCTTATCCACTGATCCATCCAACGTCTGATGCTAAAGTCTGCTGAGATCGTGAGGTTTACAGATATTTCTGAAGTTCTCACAAAAGTTTATTCCATTTCTTTGATACATGCCGCCTTCCAAACATGATAAATGTGCTTTGTCGCATAATTCATAGCTGTAGACAAGAGAATGATTTATTAGTTGATGATAGGCCCATGGACATTTAAGATTAGATTAAACTTCCAAGTAAATCTACTAGAAAGTTATACAAATTAATGTGAATGTTATGAATAGGTGTGATCCAAAAAATGTTGCAGTAACTCGATTTTCCTGATGAGACAAAGCTTTATTCGTTCTTTAAAGAGATTTGTGAGAGATCAAGATAAGCAGTTCGAAATGAAAGAGCCAAATTTCAAGAAAACTTTCGGGAACTCATTGCTATTTAAAGGTAACAAATCAATTTAAGGCTGTTATCGGGCTCATTTGAAGCAATTTTTGTCGAGCAGTAATGTAGTTTCGATGCCAGAATTTGTTTCGAGAGGTGAGTGACAGGTCTTATAAGAGTGACCAAAGGTAAGGGTATCAAAACAACTGTTACTCAAAATGCTACTCAGAATCATCCATCATGATTAGCAGTATAAGTTAAGCTTTGTAATATGACTTGAACTTGTTAAGAGTATTATTTCACTTCATGGGATGCCATATAACATATTTCCACTGTTTTATTAGCAACGTGTATCACATGTTTCCATTGTAATGTTGGAAAATGTGTAGTACACATTTCCGATGTGATACTAACAACATGAACGAAATGATTCATTTGATTTCGACGTTCTGTTGAAATGCCCGTAGTTCAGAATGAATTTCAAACTGAAAAAAAAAAAAAAAAAAAATCACTGCTGTGAGGATAGCAAAATAGATTTGCTTTGTAATTCCGTAGAAATAATCTCTGAAGTCTTGACAATTCAAACTGCACTTTATCAAAGTTCACACTGCGAATAGCTCAATGTTTATTTGCAGTTTATTGATGTAGCAAAGGATTGATTTATAACTGAGATGACACAGGAAAATGAGCTTAATCACCTAAAAAAGTAGCTAAAGGAAGGGAAAGTAGTAATTTGATAATGAAGATGACAATCTTTCCACTAATTACTAATTTCATTTGAATTAAATTTTAAAGTTCCAGAATTTTTAATTTCTTTCAGAGCGCATAGATTCTTAAACATATCAAAATGTTTGCTATAATGATTTAAAAAAGAAAAAATATGGAGAGATTATCATCTCTATTAGAAAACAAAACGATATGTAATTGTGGAAGATAACCACTCTAACGTAATTTAAAGTAATGTTAGCTTGTTTTAGTTTATGTTTAATAATAAAATTGTAGCATAAAATTTAATATTTTATTGAAAAGATTTAAAAGACCAGGAAGGGCAAATGTCGGATTACCGCTTGAGAAGTGGTGAAAAGTTAATAAAAATGGGAAGTAAGCAATGAAAGGTTAATTTCCTGCATCAGAAATTAACAAAAACTTTAATTTAATCCTTAGAAAAAATCGATTATATCTGCTAAGTGCTAAAAAAAAAAAAAAATTGCCATTTTTAAGTGCGATGTTACTAAACTAATGATGAATACTACTTAATCAGTTCCTTGAGTTCCTACCACTGGGTGATACGGCAGACTGGTCATATTGTCCATTTTTCCAGCAATATTGTGCTTCATTTTCCAACGTAAAATATAGTACTTCAATAAAAGTTGAAATTTCAGCTCCTCATTAAACCAAATAATGAGGTGGTTTAATAAGAAGTGATGGAAAATACAATTAACAGTAAATGAAATGTATAAATTTTAACCATTAGTAAGAGTAAATATGTATGTGTATTACTCTCTCAATGTAATACTTTTTTATTGTAATGTAAATTTGTTCGAATTTAATTTATTTGAAGTAGAGATATGGGATTCAAAACATCTCAATCTTTAGATTCATCCCTAGAAACTTATGCTAAAAGTTTCTCCTCATAAGAGTGCAGTTTGAACTATTCGTTTTTAAATATTTATTTCCATAATAATCCTCATCACATCTTTTTAAACACTAATTTATGGAATTTTGCAACATACTTGCAAACAGTTTCTAGTTTTTGTATCAGTGCGACAAAGAAAGATTGATAATTCACCATGGTTGATCAGTTTCTGAATCAGCTCAGCTTTTATCATGTCTCCAAATATCCCAGCTGCAGAATGGTAATTTGGCAAGCATGAATTATAAGACTGATCACTTTCTGGATCAGATCATACTTTATGACCAGCTGTAATCACGTCTGCAAAAATAGTTGTTACGTCGACAATCTTACTGTACGTCAAATAAAATTTATCTAAGAGATATGCAAATTTATTGCACTTTTAGGGAGAGAATCTGTGATGATAAGAGGTAGCAATAAAGAAGCAAGAAAAGGAAGGCACAATAGTTGTGTAGGATGAAAGCCAGCTGCAATTGCTGGTCTCGAAATGAGAAGTAGTCGGAGGAGTGCTTTCGATGAGAGTGTGGAATGAGTGCAACTATTCGACTTCGAGCTCATCTCCTTACATTCATTATCCCTTATTGCTTATTGCTTATTGCTATTCTTGTCCAATCTTTTCAAACTCTTAATGTGTCCCCTATTGACGCTTAGCTAACTTATAATATAATTACTTTTATTCAAACTTTTCACCGAATGTACCTACTCATCGATCAAATCCTTACAATTATATTTATCATCATGCATTTGATAAGCATCCCTTTCGTTAAGCTCTGATAATGATCATTTCTTTGTTAATGAATGGATATCTTGTTTGTTACGAAATGCAACCATTATCAGCTACAATATAATCGTAAGAAGTAGATGTCCTGAAGTAATACAACTTTGTTGGCTAAATAGTGGATATTAGTGGACATTGGAAAGGGCGCCTCAAAGCAGCAAATATGTAAAGAGGAAATAGCTTTTATTGGAGAAATTCTATGATAAAACGTAAAAATATTGGAAATAAGCCTAGTAGTAGAATTGGCAGATGGAAGCAACTGATGGCAAAGTTATCCTGTAACTTCTAATTCCTAAGAAAGGGGAACATGCTGTACTTTTTCTCAACTGTAATCAAAAATTTAAATAAACGGCAGCAACCCTTATGTTCTTAAATATTCCATTAACATATTTCCCTGATATTATTGAAAAGAGGTGACTATGTGGCAGAATCTTCGCCTACCTATGTGGCCATGTAAAATTCTCTACTTTACGCAAAGATTTATAAAGCGAACAAGAACATCAAGTGCTATTAATTAGAAGTAACTTATAATGACTGAAAGAATTGTGCCAATTAGATGATTATTATAGAGTAAAAAATCCATTTGGAATAGCATTGGGAAAGGACAGCTTAGATTATGGACTATCCTCTAGGCTCAAATTTCTCTCTTATAGGTCTATTACTTTCAAAATCCTTTTCTAATTACAAGAATGAACGGAGAGTGTAGAACTTTTGGGTGGGCTAACCCGCACTAATGCCCACAGTTTGCCCGAGGTTTCTTTCCTGGGTAACAGAACGAAAAGATTCTCTTGAGTGGTAAATTTCTGTACCGTCCCGTCCTTCCTTTGCCTTTGGCCCAAATCATTGGGTTATCACCTGCTTCTTCTCCCTAGTGCCATATGGTCCATTCTTTCCTCCTAGGTATATGTACACTCTCCCGTACACCACACACCCACACACACCACATAGCAAGAGAGAGAGAGAGATATGTACTCAGACACACACAGGACAGACAGACAGACAGACACAGAGCCAATACTTTTAGGGCCTTGTTCACTTCAGTTCTTGCAGGATCTGAAAAACAGCTGAAAGACTGAAGGCCTGAAATAGAGAGGAGAGCAGTTGGTTGTTCGCTGTAATGTTTAGAAGTACTACGACCTGGCCAGAAGGAGTGATCTTTTTGGCAGTAGTACACTTGCTAAGGTAACGTCTAGCTCGATCTAGCTAGTCTGTCTCTCTCTTCCACTTCCCTCGTGCTTTTATCTTTTTTAACATTCTTCAGCTATCTCACCTTTTTGTCGTCAAAGAAAATGATTTCTTAGCAACTGTATTTCTACCGAAATTATCCGGAAAATTCACTGGATTTCCTGCTGTCACAAGGCTCGTTACATAGAGCTATTATCATTTTCCTTCCTCTGTTGCTCATTTTCAAATAAGATAACAGCCTTATCGGTATCAGAAACAAATGAGCTTAGCAGCCTTAGACCGAAAAGTAAACGATGATTTGAATGGAAGTGTTGAAAGGCTTCTGAAGGTGCTTCAAAAGTGTCACGTTTTACAAGCAATGTACTTAATGGAGGATGGATAGACTTCTGTTTCATTTTAAATTCAAAAATGAAAGATGATTGAAATGATTGAGGCTTATGAAATAAGTGACAGGAATACTCACGATCTCCTTCAAATCGATCTGAGGTGACTCCTAAACTTCCTTCCTTCCTCTTTATTTCTCGTCAAGGCATTTCTTCATAAGCTCTCCATAAAGTACATCTCGTAAGCATAAAAGATCAAAATTTTTTTTTTTTATGAATTTAGATAACTAGTCTCACTTAAATTTAGTATTAATTGTACAGTTTTGAAAATTCCAGTTTCAATTTCGAATTTTGATCTCTTAGTAAACTTGTCATCTGATTTGAAATTTCGATTTGTCAGCTGTAATTATATAAGCGTTGGGAACAAATTTCCAAATGATTGTCTCAGTTTAAAGCTAACAATCATACTTTCACCTTGCTAGACAAATATTCATGCTTGCTCTATTCAACGAATTCATAATTTAATGCAGTTAAACAGTCTTCTCAACTTTATGCGCGAAACTATTCTGCGAAAATTACTACAAAGTCATTTAGGGAAGTTATTTTGCAGGCGTTCCAAGAACGATTGATCGCCAAGCGATCCTTCAGCCCGCTGCACTTCACTTCTGGTGTGTACATATCATATCCTTCCTTCTCCAGTACTTTTTCGAGCTTCAAGCTTCGTCTACTTCTGCTAACAAGAGCAACTGCTCATCGTGAAGCCCAAACACTTCAGGAAACTCCTGTCACAACAGTTCTTGCCTATGTAGAAGAAATAAGTAAGTTGTTTGTATCATAAAATATTTTATACTCTAGAAAATTTGAAATTACGATTTTCTTTTATATCATACTCTTTAATCTCTTCACTTTGTGAAGCAGAAGAAAAAAAAGAAAACAGAAACTAAATGAATAGTTTGAAAATGATGATCATTGTATCAAAAAATCTGACAGCGGAATCCAGCAAGCCATTATCCAATTCTCATCAGCTTTCTCAATTTCCGCTAATGAAATGTGCTAATTTAAGTTGCTGAACATCAATTAATATTTCAACATGTCATTTTGTCCTGCAAAGCTCTTTTTTTTCGCATCTATAGTAACTCAGCTGAGGAACCACCATAAAACAAGTGGTACTTTAACAAAATTTTTCTTTTCAATTTTGATTGCCATATTAATTAGCTTTCCAATGAGCCAGTCTGTTGCCTGCCATAAATTATTTGATTTGTAGCAGTAGATACTCTGCTAAATTTAATCAGTTGTCTACAATTACGAGAATTTCGTGAGGAGAAATCGAAGAATACTCAATAGTTGTAGCAATTATTACCAAAGAAAATCTCTCTCATTGTTCTGGCAAGTTTATGAGATTTCTTAAACTTGAAGTAGACTATTATTCGAGAACTTCTTATTTGTTTACTACTGCTCATTTAATGGTGGTTTTAAATCGAGTTAATTATACTTCAAGCTTATCTATTAATTATTAATCCATGAAATGAGTTTCAGAGGTTTATCGCATTAAATGGAAAATATCCACGTCAGTTTCATAACTTTTCATATAATCTTCATTTTTGCACTAAATCTGATCATAAAAATGCTATTCCAGATGTTTTTTTTTTTTTTTTAGTTTGACGTCATAGCATATAAAATATAGGTGATATAATTTATGATTTAATCGCCATTTCAAATTCCTTTTCTATATTTCACTTAGCGGAATCAAACCGGAAAGCCTTAACTGTACCTGTAAAACTGTGAATTTCAACGGTCTTATTACAATTTCGTAACAGTTCGCAAATATTCTTGTCATAATACAGGTGTAATAGGAAATTCTGCGACAAAAAGAATTTTTCATTTCATTTTCAATGAAATTCATTTATATCATCGAAAGTGTCGTCGCATCATGCTTACCCGTCATAATGGGCAACTTGCAAACGTTCCTGACTTCCTGTATCTTAAATTAACGATGCAGGCATCGGGCATCACAATACAATGACTCAGAATATTTGGCTTTTTCTTTCGTTCGAGAAATATGGAAACCTTCCTTCATTTCTGCTTCCGTTTTTATTCTTTGCCATGATTGTTGTTGCTTTTTTTTTTTTTTTTTTTTTTTTTTTGTTTTTTTTTTTATTTATTTTTTTTTTTTTTTTTTTTTTTTTTTTTTGTTGCTGTGGAACAATTAGTATCAACCAGAATCACGACATCCTTCTGACATCGACTCTAAGACGTTGTTACATGTGAGGAATATTTGTACAGCTAACAACTACATGAAATACATACCTAATTTTTCCTTATCTTCTAGAGTTTTACCTTGAAATTTCGTGGATTCATTTCAAACATCATCAGCATTTTAATTTTTTATAAAAGCTTTTTGATCTCAATAATAAATTCAGCGTCATTTGTGATGAGTGGTAGAATGGAATTCATTGAAGATGAAAAGAATTTTTATTCTATTACTACTGAAAAGGGTACCCGATAAATGAACCCTTTAGAGATGGCTAATAAAGTAACTACTAGATAGCACCAGGTTGAAATCTGTGCTTCTTTCAGAATTATAAACAGCATCTGAATGCCAAATATGTAACCAGTAACATCTGCAATCTTCGGTATATATGCAAATAAGTTAGCTGCGGTGAATCATCGCTCATTGTATTTACATAACTTCAGGCAAACTTAAACGATTCCGTCATTTTACTGTCTGTTTCCAATCTGGTAACATTGTAATGGCCGCTGATATGCAGTTGTAACTACATCAGCTTATCACCTCACTCTAATAGTACTATCACTATTAGTGTGTTCTGCATAATGAGTGCGCACTGGTGAAATATTTAATTACCAGAGTTTCCGGGTGGTACTGTAGCTCGATGTGGCCGTGCTAATCCAATCCCAAAGGCATTGCAGGTGCATTACTTCCTTGATTTACATACCATTGATTCGTTCGCATTCAGATGTGTGTGTATGTTTGTGAATGCTTGCATCGGTGATGTTAAATGCAAATATGTGACGGTTGTTTCTGTTGACCGAAACCGATCGACATAACAAATGTGCAAGAAATATTGCTAGCAGCTACTTGAGTGAGCCTTCTCCTTCTGACGACGTATTAGCCATCTGATTCCGGACAATGCATATTACGCACAAGGATGTATGAAGAATCAGAATCACTTATCCAAATGTGAATAGCCAGAGCTGTAGCATAGTCAACACACAGGTACGGCTGGTTCTGAGGATAATTATGAAAGGAATAATTGCGAAGGCGAAGAGTCCACTAGGGCAGTCTTTGTTGATAAGCTACCAAGCTGGCGCCATTGCTTATATGTTTGCAAGGGAAGGGAGAGTACAATGTGATGGGTTATTTACCATTCTATGTAGGATTAGTTCAAAGGACATTCAAGCACAAACTTGTAGGGAGTGAAATTTAACAGCAAGCATGCAGGTAATTAATTAATTCACTAGAACAATAACTATCAGTGCAAGAATTTTTGCTTATGTTAATTTCTAAATATTTGCTACTATAATAGAATTTTATTGTTTATGCTAAATTTTATTATTTAGTCCAGAATATTTAATTTAAATCAAACAAATTAATTTTAAATTGATTTACTAACAGAAAAAATTCACTCAAATAGCAAACAAATATTGCAACTCTTCATCTAATAAAAGTAACATTTCGAAGTGATTATTGACAGATTGACTAAAAAAATATTTTTAGCAGTAAATGTTCTGAAATTCTTCTAAATGATCCCTGTAGTTGCACTATTTACAGGGGGGCATCAAACTGAGATTTAATTTAACAGCCATACTTTTTAAACCATTTCTTTTATAAATGCGCAAATTAAGATTACATAGTTTTAAAGATCTATGTATTTGATTTAGCACATATCTCGTTAATGTGCCATCTTTTATGAGCCACCTTTCATCTTAAGGAATTTCAGAGGATTCCACCTGCAGAAAGGACATTTGGGTCGAATCAAGAAAATTTCGATAAAAATACACTTGTAATTTGAAAACAACAACAACAACAACAACATCAACATCAACAACAACAACAATAACAAACAAGAATAATCGTTAAAATTAGGAATTCAAAAATATCTATAATCTGCACAATTCATGTTTGGCAACTAAGTTCGAAATTAAAACATTGGTCGCCAATCGACGTGGCTGATGAATCTCACTTCATCCTCTGCCACTGGTTAGTCCTTCCTATTGATAATATGGATGCTAGTAAAATATCTTTCTTTTTGGAAGGATTCCTAATCATGCTGTAAAGAAAGCATTACATACAAGGGCAATGAAGCGATAAAATGAGGAGGCCAAAATTAATTTTAAATTGGGCTTCATATCTTGCCTTGACCATTAAATGTTTGAACTAAGCATATTAAATTATCACTCAACAGGATTCCTGAATCCAAATATGATAGCACTTGTGGATGCTGTTACACAGCTATACCAACCTCATCATTTGAAAAGTTCTCAAATTATTAAGTAATCTTCAGGCAATATATTCTCAACATTCATAAACTTTCTATAGCTTATGTATTTTGACTTCTGTCCGACTTAATAAATAAAGTGATAAGAGCAAATTTAGAGAGATATAAGTGATCAAAGTTCTGTCTTGTCGTTGGATACAAATTAAACTGAACTTCAGTAACTGTGAAAGGATGGAATTTACAAAAATTCAGCGCAGCTTTATTTATTCTCTTTTCATCCTCCCAGAAACATTCTAATGATTAAAATTCATTCATTTCACTAAATTAGGATCTTAAATTATTCCCAACATCACTTTAGAACTGAAAGTTCATTTGGACATTAGCATTTAAAGTACAGTCGAACTTATGCTAGCTGCCGTTGGAATGCAAACTTGGAGACAGAATCACTCGCAGTCTTTCTGTCCGCGGATTCAAAATTATGTTAGATCGTTCCATAGAAGTTATACCAGCAATATTTGTAGACAGAGCATCACTTTACTCCCAGGAGGAATCAGCACCGTCATCAGCAACAACAGTATCCACCTCCACGATACCGTCGGGTTCCTCGTCTGCACCAGCGACATCCTCGTTACCGTCCTCAGGTTCAAAGCACATTAAATGTGCTATCAATCTAACCACAATCACTAACCAACAGACAGTTGCCACCTCTGCCAAGATGTATTCGATACAACATCAAACCTCTTTACAGACCAACGGTACCGGCACAAACGGTAAGTCTATTTGGCAGTCTAATAATGCCCTATTTTGTCGACAAAACGACTCAACTCTTGCGTTCGTGGGATAACAGCCTTATAATCCTCAAAGTAGCAACTATCATGAAACCTGTCCGATAATAAAACTGGATACAGTAGTGTGAATAAGTAGAAGCTTGATCTTGACAGATTCTGGAATATGTAGTTATATGGCTGAAACAGAAGTGAAACAAGCTCTTTGTAGCTAGAAGTCAAAGTCGTTCAACAGAAGGTTCCGGATCCGGTGGTTTGACTCCATCGAATTCATCACAGCAATCCGGTAGTACACAACCAGCACAGCAGACTCAGCAGATGCCACCAATGGGACAGTTAGGTGTCGCATTGCAGCAAGCAACTGGAATCGAAGCTCCACCAACGAGTTTCACCTTTAACAACTCTGGTTAACAGCTTCACATTTCATTTATCGATTACTTACCTATCCTTCCCCTTAGGTATGACACCTAAACGTAGCGCTTCTATTTTTCTTTAACGAAATTTATTGAATCTGATAAGGAGGCATTCTTTATCAAGCAAGAGATCTTCTGCATTATAGATTCTGGATAACTATATCTATGTAACACTATTATCAGTGCTGATATCTTTTTGCAGAAACTTCTTTAGTATTTCATCGAAAACTCTCAAATTCTGGAACTGTAAGACATTAAGTTACAACTGATTCTCGCTAATTATGCTATCTATGTTTATCAGAAGCACATGTTTATTGGAATTTATAGATCTGTTTTCATCGTTCCCAACCAACCACAACTTGTTGCAATATCAAATGAGACCGGAGCTAATGAGTCTAAGTGGATTCCGAGCTACGAACGGTTCGTCTGTGAACACGGTATGATTCATTTTACGTGTAAAATAACTTTAGTTGCTGCAGCATACAACTATGCATAAATCATTTCATATTAAAATAATTAGCCTATACAGGAGATCCGTAGAGAGTAACATACATGGCTTCAGAGGCTATATTTCTGATCTCTCATCTGAATAGTTCACATTTCCACTTATGTGAAATTATTAAACAGTTGTGGAAAATCTTGCCGAAAAAATAAATTTTTCTGAAATCTTTGTTTAATGAAACGAATATGTGATATATCAGGACTATAGTACTATGTCTGATATAACATCATCAAATTAATCGTGTAACATAAATTTCGGTAAGAAGGAAAAAGAGGATGATAAGGAAGTTGACATCTTTTTGAAATAGAGGAAGTTTTAATGAAGATAAGAAAGAAACCTGTGTGACTCGATGTTTCTGTGATATCGAATATTACTAAGATGAAGTTAGTAGCAGATTAGTTTTTTTATTTTTGTTTTTTCGGAAATCCTTGCTCAGTTCTTCCTTGAATACTGATGATCAGTTCACGATAAATTGCTCCTTTTGTTTCATATCATTAAGAAAGCATAGACAGATCATTTCTCTCTGTAGAGGGATATATTTCACTTAACTATCTACGTGCTCATCAAATGCTGCATTCTAGATTCTGAAAAAGAATAGAAAAGAGGAAATGAGTGAATGAGGAGATTCGCGACAACTGGGATGGTTCAGTGTTTAGCAGTAAAATCAGAAGCAGTGCAATGCAGAGTTGTAAGATAATCGTCGAGGATTCAGATTAATGATGAGTCCTTCAGAAGGAAGAGGGAAAGTTCCAGATGGCAACGCAACAATAACAGTTTCCAAGGGACTGTTCAGCGACGCCGATGCCATCAAGTAGAAAGCAATGAACACTAAAGGGTATATGTGTGTGCGTGTGTACTGGGATGGATGATGTACAGGTGACTGATGATCCCATCCGTCTTCTATTCATACGTGTGTGTTATACGTGTGTATCTGTGTGTGTGTGTGTGTATGTGTATGTCTGTGTGTGTGTGTGTGTGTGTGTGTGTACATGAGTGTATGTATAGCTTGCACCACTTTGTACCACTTCTAGGGATGAGTTGGAAAGAACATCTGAGGACTGAAGATGTAGCAGAGGAGGGTGGTACGTATTGTTTCCCCCAATGTCCCTTACGGGGTTCCCGAGAAAAAACTCGACCACAAAATATGGGGTATCATCGAATATGGCAATTTGCCAGGATGTACTTGTCAACCTGCTGACTGGTACTGATGGTGACAGGACAGGTCCTCTCCTCCCTCAGCCCTTTCGAATTTTTTTAAATTTTTTTTTTTTTTTTTTTAATGACATAATGCAACATATCCAATCCTCTTAGAAAGACTCAGATCCCTCTTCGCTCCTTGCAACTAACTGAATGATTTCAACATCGATTGACACTACCTCATAGCTGTCATCCACTTTTTGTGATGCTTTTTTTTTTTTTTTCCAGCTGCACACTTCTCTGACAGCTCTTTTCCCGAGAAGAACCAAACCGCTCGATAGCCACCCATGCAGCACAGGCAGGCAGGCAGGACCAGTTCAAACTTCTTCAACGAACCATTTTTTTTTTTTTTTTTTTTTTTGATCGGAAACACGAAGACGATCTGCTCGTCCACTGTCTCTCATCCTCAGTTATTATTTTCGAGCCTTTTTCCTTTTTTTTTTCTTTTTTTTTTCAGACTTTTCTCAATTTTCTTCTCATATGCCATTAAATTACTCTCTGACACATCGCTTAGATGAACTGAACTCTTCAATAAGTATTCCTCATGTTATTCAGTCTGAGATATTCCTGATGAATTGACGAGGCTAGTCTGAAATTTCGTGATAAAATAACGGAGAGGTGAGGCATATTTAGTAGAAACAATTTTAAATGTTAATGGTTGTTGCAAACGTTACATTTAGATCATTTTTAGGTTTGAATATTTGCGTTTGTGCTTGTAGTTGTATATCTCTTTAGTTTGCTTGATTATCGATAAATTAGAGTACTAGCTGGTTTGTATTAGATTTTATGCTAATTAAAGTGAGACGTATCACAGTAATCATTACGAACTTCAAAGATATAGCAAAAATTGAAGAAACTGTAAGATCAGGATGTGGAGTTAAACAGAGAAAACGATAGGAGTGAAAATACTGGAAACAGATAGGTAAACATGAGATGGTGAGTAACATGAATGGAAAAGTAACGTGAATGGAGAAGTAACGTAAACATGTGATCATCTTGATCACCATAATTATAAGCAGCAGCGGAAGTTGAAATACTAAATGACGGAAAACGTCAACTATCCAGTCATTACGAAAAG
>PQVD01003794.1:0-17055 GCA_003012265.1 Setaria equina
GAAGGAAATGAAGAACCGGTACTGTACGAGGCGCAGAAGGAAGGAAATGAAGAACCAGCACTGTGGAAGAGAAAACAACAAAGTGAGGAAGACGGATTCAAAAGTAATTTACAATCAGGAATGGATAAATTAAAAGATTCCAAGGAAATGCAATGTTATTCAGGTACTGCAACACGGACTGTCCAGAAATGTTCTGTTGGTTCTGTTTGCTACAAACAGATCACTCACTTAGGTGATGTGGTATGTTTTTTCTTTTCTTTTTTTCCTTTTTTTTTTTTTTCCTTCTGATTTTACAACAAAAATGTGAAATCAGGTAGACAGAGTAGCTGTGAGATACTTGTTAGAACTTCTAATTACCTATGCTCTTTAGCATGGAACTATTTGCTAGTTTATTCCAGTTACGAGGATGTGATAACAAAAATCAAGAACATTCGTTGTGCAGAGGATTCAAAAGTGATAAGTGCGAAAAAAACGACCAACTTGGGTTGATTTGTTGCTGCAGTAGCGATAAATGCAATGGTGCTAATGATGTACATTACAGTTTCGGTAAAGTAACAATACTAATAGTGCTTTCTGGTTTCCTAATTAAAGTTGCATCATGAATGGAAAGAATTCCGAAGCTGCAATTTGTCGATCGATTCGATTGATTTGATTGTATCGGGTGGAATTTGATATGATTATTTTCTTCTGCAAATAAGATTGCTTCTAACAAATCCACCTCAGTTAAACTTTATCAGATCGATTAGCAGCGACAGTGATCTTTTATCTCCAACCATTTCATGAAGATAATCACAAAAACATTTAAAAAAATATATGACTATTGACTTTACTCATTGTATGATTTGTCATCATAAAATATGATCTGGATGTTGTATAACTCACTGTTAATGCTCCCGAAAGATAATAGCCTACAGAATGTGTATGGGCTATTTAGGTAACTTATAATAATCTTGAAAAAAAAAAAAAGAGATTAGCAGTTTATGGGCCAACCAAAAGATTTGTTAGAAAATCAAGCACAAAAATTTATTTTCTTCGAGAAACATATATGTGCAGTATCATTTACTAATTGCTTCTTATGTTTTTGAATTTAGCAATCCATTAGAACTTCATTATCAGAGATAGATCCATAATGATAAGTCCGTGATGTGACTGAAACGAAAGATATTCTGTGTTCAGAGGGGAATTTTCCCTTTTAATTTTCCAAGCTATTCTCGGAAAAAGACGTTCAAAATATCATTTGAACCTTTCGGTATGTTGAAACGTATCAGTCTTGGATAGTTGAGCGTATCAGCTCGATGATAAAATCGCACCTCTGCTGTAAAACCTCGCCATGCTTTTTCCACATATACTTTTTTGATCGGTTCCTAAACAGAATTCAATTCATTTTTTCCTTTTTTTTTTTTCTTTGAAAAGTTTTCTCGATTAGTTAGATTCGATTCAACCTGTAATATATTAACGTATTTCGCAAGAGTCGGTTTCAGGTTAATCCGATCGATCTCAACACCACTGTTACTTCCTGCCTTTGTTGCACCAAATTTTATTTTAACATTTTGTTCTAACAGTGTTGAATTTGCAGCTGTAAAGTTGAATATAGCTCATATATCTTATCAGTTAAATTATCCTTCCCTTTTTCCATCTCAATCGCCTTCAATTGTCTTTCTTGAAAAATAGAATATTCAAAAGAAATTTTTGCCGTTTATTTTCTGGATATAATTGGGCAAAAAAAGTAGAAAAAGTTTGAGTTGATTGCATCGAAGAATAATAGTAACTGATTAAATGAAGGATATATAGCATATATTAGGAGATAGTACCAAAACATTAACATTTGCATGGAGAATGACAGGAGTGCAGTTGTGCTGCTAGGAAATAGCAAAGAAACATTTGAAAGGAATAGATTTAACCAATCATTTCAGAATTATTGTTTTAGACGTTTGTTGCCTAACAAATAAGACTGGTAAATTTGGCATTTTCCTCTGAGAATAAAGAAAGATTATTTCACTTCTTTTCCATATTTCATTTTTAGAACTTTTAGACGAATCGCACAATGTTTAGAAGAGAAATCAGATCCAGTACAAACGTAAGAAACTAGGACTGCAGAATTCCTGAACCTGGAAAAAAATATGGAAAAGATTTCTTATCATATCCATAGCCAATATCAGACTGTAGCACATTTCGTTCTGCGTGATTAAAACAGACCTGAAATCTCTCGAATCTAACTCTGTTGAAAAAGACAAAATTTTTATCTTGTAATTTATAGGACACTTTGAAAAGGCAAACCCTCCAGTCTCCATCACACATACTGCCAACGAACTTCACGACTACTCTGTACACGTTTACAAAATACAATGAGTAATAGCAACCGCAAGACGGGGCTATATGTTGTTCCACTACTTAAAAGTCAAATAAGCGGATAGTTGACGTTTTCCATGAAAACGCGGAAATCCACTGCTGCCACAAATTTGGAAAAAGTCATGACGGAAGAACTTGCCAAAATGAGAATAGCTCGGACGAACAAGGATAAAACCTAAATTAGATGTCGCTTTTTTTTTTTGTATAACATCAAGTACACACTCACTCAACAAGAGAATAAATTCTAAAGAAAAATAATGACAGATGCAGAGTTATGTATGTCTAAAATTAATTAAACACCAAATGTGATGGAAGGAAAGTCAGATAGGAACACTGTTACACCCATTCAACATTTCCTATTCCATCTATCTTCTCTCGAAGCGATTAGATTTGTTTTGTACAGTGTTAATAAAAAAAAAATTGCTTTTATCAGCACAAAACAAAAACATTCGACACTTATGAGTAAAGAATAAACAGTATTAATCAATAGTTTTACCAAAACAAACAAATAGTTTCAAAATTTAAAAGTTGACGGAACGCATGTGGAATAGATCACTGAATAATGAAAACTTCCGACGCTTCTCAATTCACCACTTCTGATTTTGGACTCGCAGTCTCCATTGGTGCTGTCGTTTCATCTTCATTCATTCCAGTCTGAAATACCTCGATGTGAATCCATATTAGAGAGAATTTCCCAAAAACTATCAGGACTGAAACTCAAAAGAAACCTTTTCTTTAGCGGCAAATTTCTCGAACATTCCCTTATATCGTTTTTTCTCTTTCTCACGAATCTCCGCTAACTTTTTCTTACATGCCAATATTTGTGCAGCTGCTGCCTGAAACTTATAAATTATCCTTTAAAAATACCAAAACGCTAAAAATTAAAATTTAAAAAGGATTTTAAGAAAATTGAAATTTCAATTTAAAATTTTAATCTCAATGATAAGTACACGCCAAAACTGCAGATAAAGAACCTTGTTATCTGGTTCGTACTCCAATACTTTCTTATACTCAATAATTGCCTCATCCGCATCGTTTTGCTCTTGAAGCGCCTGAAATAATAAAACAGAATTTTGGAAATGAGAAATCTTATGGTAATTTATCCTAACAAAACAAACCAAAATAAAAGCAGCTCAGTGCAAGATTTGGAAAAATTACCAAAGCTTTTCGATAAAGCGCTTTCACACACTTTGGATCGACCTCGAGCGCCTTGTCACAGTTTTTTATACATTCCACTGTTTCATCCTGTTTCGAATACACAAGGGCGCTAAATGAAAGATATTAACTTTAGCAAATAACGAATTCCGGAGATACTATACAAATTACTCAGAATGCAAGAACCTGTTAAGATAACCGGCAAGCAATAGAGCATCTCTTCTGGTTTTCGCTTCATTTTCTAAAGATTTTTCATACTCCAGTAGTTCGATGACGCGCATATACTTTGCAGCTGCAAGACGCAATTTGCCCTGTTTGAAAAACATAGTGCCTCTCTCCTTGGCAGCTTCTGCAGCATCAAGCTTTTCTTCACCAGTCAATTCCCATGATGCCTTCATCTAAAAAAAAAAATTTACAGTGTTTTCCAACAGAATTAGGAAGTACTGATGCACAACAATCCATGAACAAAAAAAAAAAAAAAAAAAAGAAAGTAAGGACTGAAAACTGGAAATTGAAAGGAAGGCATTTTGTTTGAAATAATAAAATCAACAATTCAAATATATATTACTAGAACATATATATATATTATCAGAACATACCTTCTCATATTCCTTGAGGAACAAAGTGAAATCAATTTCTGCATGGGGTGGTAAATCATACTCTGGAGGCGGATTAGCACCGAATGTGAAACGGCTCCCCTTGAGATGAACTGTGGACTTTTCGCCCTTGTTGAATCGACGAAGAGCACGGTCGACACCCTCTGGCAAACCGACCTAAAGATACTTACCCTGAAGACATGTGACTTCAAGCTTTCTGGACACGACAATTCACTTGCAAGTGAAAAGCATCAGCGTATCGCTTTCGAGAGATTATGATCATTGCATATTGATTAAATGCTTATCCTCGGCCTATTGTCATCATTTGCAAATATGGATAACAGAACAGATCTGTGTAAACGGAAAAAACTGTTGATACTTACTTCCGAACCTTCTCCCAAAATGAAGCTGACTTCCTTGTCGTAGAACACTCGACCATTGTATGAACCAACGGCACATACTGAAACAAATGCAGACTTCGACGTTTACGAGATCCATTGTTGATCACCTCAACTTCTACCCTTCAAATTTTGACAGGACGAGAAGCTCCTTTGCAGAGAAATATGCATTGGCAACTTAATCTGGAAAATGAAAGTAAATAAATCTAATCATTTAGTAAATGTAAACAGACAAAACTAACTTTTAACAGTTGAGCCTTCAGTAGGGCTTGAGTACTTCTCACCCTCCACAATGATCGATCGAGTGATTGCACCATCTCGGTCTGGCGAAATGTCTTCTCCTTGCCAACGAAGTAACTCAATCTAAAACATCAATCCATTTATTTGCACCTATATTTTCAGTTACAGAACAGGTTGAAACAACCATAAATCGAAAAATCCATACTTCAAAGTTAAGGGTAGCACCACCAGGAATCTTTGGTGGACTACCATTTTCACCATAGGCATAATCGGCACGGCAAATGAGATTACACTTCTCGCCCTTTTTCATTGTTGCAACGCCAAGATCCCAACCCTTGATAACCTGTAATGGCACAAGTATAAACCTTTTGTTGCATCCCGCGAATATGAGCATATTTGAAACTAAGCTAGCAAAAAAAAAAACTTGCAACTGAAGCAATATTTTTTGCATGCCTTATATCATAGAATATGTATAGACTACCTGTCCATTACCCAACGTGAAGTTGAACGGTTCACTACGATCTCGACTCGAATCAAACTGTTCGCCGTTTTCCAAAGTACCTACATAATGAACGTAAACACTATCGCCTTTCGAAGGATGATGCTCTCCTGTTCCTTCTACTAAAATCTTCTTCAAAACACCACCATTCTAAAAAAAAAAAGGAAAAAAATATGATTAAATATACAACTTAAGCACTGTGAAACAAGAAGTTAATAAATTGTTTTCTAGTACTATGCCAAGAAAATCAGATCTCATTCATGGACTGTTCTCCAATTTTACTACTTTTCAGCAAAAGTGTTAACAGTCGACACAGATGGAATGTCGATGACAGCATAGTTATTCTTGAGTAAATTAAAAATAACCTTTTCAGGAGTGATATCAATCCCATCTACAGCGGCCATCTTAAGTTCTTTGAAGTTTCACCTGTAAATAAATGGAAAAAGTGAGAAATACTGTCCAATCAAGACTAAAGTCGTCCGCATACTACTACTCACTAACCGGATCTGGGACCGGAAAACCCAATAACCCGGAAAACAACCCTATAACCCACCACTAATCTAATTCCCTACAACGTTAAGGCAGAGCGGACCCCCTATCGAACCTTCTAGAAGATCGGTGATGCGTTTGTCGTCTCTTCTAACTGTTGTAAAGCTCGGACGTACGACAGTTCGGAGGGTAGCTTGAGGGATAGTTCTTGGAGAACGGATCACCTCGTCATGCCGGTATTTCTTGGTCATATCGATCGGGTGTACACTATTGAGGATTGTTTATGAAGAATTGGTAAGATATAAGATATAACGAGGAGGAACAGAGATAACTGATAGGACTTTTCAAGAGGAAGTTGAAGATGGCGTCTCGAATAAATAACTTTTGGTCATTTTAAGCTATAATGTTACAGCAGGTCACGCGGTTCACGTCCATGCGTTACATTATCGTTCTTTTTAGTTTTCGTTCATTATTTTGCGTTTGTGAATACTTTGTAGATTTAGGATATGATGTGCAGGAAATAAATCATGTTGATGGAATTTGTTCGTTTTTTTTCTTTTTGGTTTTGCAGGTATGTTGGACAAAGTGGTACGTGAAGTGAAATGGTGGGGTGAAACATTCATTGGTCTTGCTAAAGTTATCGCTAGCCCTAATGCTCCCATACCACCGACTGAAATCCATCCACGCCAACCGGCTATTCCGAGTACACCTGCGGAAGGAGTAAGCTTCGCTATATATCACTAGGTTGCAAGATAAAATAAAGAACTAGGTAATTGCAAGTGAAATCAGAACTCTTATATCAAAGGCAAAAAAAAAAACGAAGCGGTAGTAGTAGACTCAGGAAAGGTTTTCTGTTCTCCGTTGCATATCTGAAAGATAACTCTCGAATTTAAAAATTCTCTGCTTTTCTCTAGAGATTCATTTACCTAGTGCTTGTGTAATTAATTCTATTTCAACCTTTTTATATTGCTGACCAGGTCACATAAGATGTTATTAATTTCTAACTTTATATTTAATTTATTTGTAACAGTTTCGGTCGTTTCCATTTCGCTGGTGGTGGAAGTTATGTCCGTTTAACAGAAATATCGTGCTGTGGATGTCCATACTCATCCCAGTATATATAATTAAATTTCCGCGTAAGTTTTTTCATCGTGTATTGTGAAGTTTTCTTTTGAAAAAATCAAATTTATGTTTTATTGCTTCTTAGCCTTTAAATTAACTCTTCTTTAATATCTGTTAATCGTTCATGCATTCCAGGTTTACAAAGTCTTTAATATAAGGTACCTAAAGAATTTTTTCATTTACTAAATTTCCTAATTTTGCAGCAGAAGTTTGGAAAGCCATGTTGGTACATCAAATTCCAGAACATATGTCTTTGCACAAAAGACGTGGAAAAGCGCAACGTATTCAGGACGAGCTGTATTTTGCAAAATACGATCCACTGAAAGAAGAAACTCCAGTTGGTGTTAGGAAGTAGATCGAAAGTTCCCATTATTATAATATTTTCCTATTACCGTTAGATGGTAGTTAAACTTTTGGTCTTATCAATTTAATTTTATTTTTTTAATAAGCGTTTGTACGGTTGTCGTATCCCAATAAAAATGTATTTCTTGCTTATATGGTTTCTGTGCACTGGAAAACTTGAACTTTCTGATGTTAATCAAAACATAAGATTAAGCCTACGAAATCTATCATAACAATATTTTATATATATGGAACAGTGGTCACTGTTTTCTGTTGTGCTTTATCTCCCATAATTTATTTCCACCATTTTGAATTTGCAGTATTTTTTCAGTCATGGGAAGGGTTCTGGTTCCTTCAAAAATAGTTTGTTTGCTCTTTTTTGGACTGTATATGTCTGCTTTTAGATGTTGCTGTCGAGATTTCTTTTTCTTTTTTTTTTTTTTCAAATGCTGACAGCACATTTCAAAACTCTGGAAGCTTAAAGCTGAAGAATTATGCCATCCTCCAACACTTTTTACAACAACGTTTCTCTATCGCCTAATTTCTGCTGTAATAGAATGGCACTTACGATTGCCGTTCTATGATTCTTGCGTTTGCAACTTTGCTGTTTCACTTTTTATTCCTCAAATTTGATTTGCTTCAGCTGCCTTACTTATTTTGCAAACCGGGATGAAATTGCGTAACAGTGTGTGGTTGTTCCGGAACAAATTTCAGTTTGGATTGTAGGTCCCCACCCTTAAATAATTAAAAAAAGTATTCATCTTCCCTTTCAATTATACCGAAACATTCGCTGTAAACTGCCATCATTTTAAAAGTAATTTTTTTTTCCGCGAATATAATCTCGATGAATACAGTAGCAATTGTAATGCCGATGATCGAAGAAGTCTGAATATAATTCATATGTAAAAGAAAGTTGCAAATTTCCTCCACAAATATCCTTTGGGACCATTACTTTGACAATTTCTTTTTTTTTATTCCAATAAAATTAGCACTAAATAACTCTGCAGATCCGTACAAACAACATCGATGCTAATACGAAATTATAGAACAAGTCAAGTAACTTTACTACTTCATTTGCTAATTATAATTTATTCTATGAGCTGTAATACTGATGATAAGGGAAGCAATCGCCAGTTATATATGCTAGTTGGATAAGTAGCAAATATCACTGTTGCTAACTGCTGTTTACAACTAATCATTTTAAAGTGGTAACACTAATGATAAGATTAAATTGCTTTCCTCTCCCCTTAACATATATTATAAACTGCTGTATGAAGTGCAGTAAGCTATTTCTTCTGAAATTATATCTGATAATGGTGTCTGTGTGTGTATGTGTGTTTGTCTATGTGTGTGTGTGTGTGTGTGTGTATGTGTGTGTGTGTGTGTGTGTATGTGTGTGTGTGCTTTTCTTCAAGCCTATCATTTCATCTTGCTCCTTTACATCCTTTCATCCTGAGATATGTCATTTTGAAGCTCACCGTAGGCTCTGTGTGTGTGTATGTGTGTATGTGTGTACGTACACTCTAGATCAGATACGATGTTGACGAACACGGACGTTGTCTCGTCCTGATTTACGTAGCTCCAGATCTTCGCTACTGCTACTGCTGCTGTGCTACAGGTGGTGGAAGGAAGAGTTTTAACACAACAATTAGAAACAGTTTCTTCATCAGCTCTGTTCATCGTTATTATTTGCTTGATCTGATCTGAACTAATTCAATTTTCGTGAACTATTCAGTTGAAATTTATCAGAAGTTTCAATTAACACTGGCTAATTTAAATACGAAATGGAGGATTTGAAGCGTCCAACTACAACGACAATAAGTACGATTGCAATAAATGCTGGCAAACAAGCAACAATTGTTGTTGCATTACTTAAGGTTAATTCATTTCAGTTCATTTTGCTTGCTTAGTAAGTACAATAAATTAATGAGCATTTAATTATCTCTTCTGGAAGATGATCTTAAATGATAAGATAAATTGTCTGGACTATACAACTCAGTACTTCGTCTAATATTCATGCACTGGTCTATATTTTATTTAGATTTATTTGGGCTATTTTAGTTCGATCAAAAAAAAACATTACATGCATTCACAGGCAGAGGAATGAGTGATTTCCATAAATTTTATATAAATTGCGCAAATTTTTAAATGACAAGAGCTTTTTTAGTCTGACAAAAGTGGTAGCATTAAGAAAAGCTTTTCTTATGAAGACATTTTCATTCTCTTACATAATATTAATGATTAAACAACTGATTTAATCACACTTCAAAATAAAAAAAAGAAAAAAAAATATGTTCAGTGAGATGTTCAATCTAGAAAGATTCATTCTTGACTTGATAAAATTCATCCACACCGTGAACTAAAGCATCCTAATTTCTAATTTTCACTCCCATAATTTAAAATTTTCCCATTTTTTTTTTTTTTTTTATTCTTTATAATAATTTTCACTTTTATTATCCTTCAAATCTTAAACTATCTTTGGCGAATAAAAGATTTATAAAATAAAATTTCTAATTTTCTTTTCACTGTACTAAGGGATTAGCAAAACGCTCTTATCAAAATTATGCCAATTAGAAAGAAATTTAACCGAGAAATTAGTCACACACACATTGGCACTAATTAATCTTAATTTTATACTAAAATTGGTTTAAAAAGAATAATACACACACTTATCAAAGTGATCTTGAAAAGTACTAGCATAAGTGGTTTCAACAGAAATGAAAAGTAGTATATATACCCTATCAAGGAACAATCATGAATGTGAGAGAAACAAAAATTTGATCGTAACTTTGTCAGTCATTATCCTGAATAAATCTATGCAAGATGTGAATAAAATATCGCTATTCTAATAAAATGATTCATTAAGCTCACTTTTTCACGATTCTTTTATTTGCTAGATTGAGTTACACAGTACCTGTTACCTGATAATCTTAAATAGTCAAGAATCGGTACAAATTGTTTTATTTATTTACTTTGATTACTTTTTATCATTTTTTTTTTTCAAATCATTCTTCCTTGAGTTTTATCATTTTTTTTTTTTACACCAATCAATTTTCCCATTGTTGTTTTTTATTTATTTATTTTTTTTTTTTTTTGAAAGAAAAGTTAATGAGCTTTTATATGATTCATTTTCATATTTCCTTTTTCCGACAACATTTTTCAACCATAAATTAGTAAAAAAGACAATCAAAAAGTGCTCCCTTGTGAATTATCGCCAATTCCAGCTGATTGCACTATTAATTGTTATGATTTGAAAGATATTATAGAGTATTGGATATGCCTCTCTTCGAATTGATGAAATGCAACCGAAAATGCTCGAACTTGGCGGAAATGTTAAGGAAACAGATGTACTGCTGGCTATTCATGATGATTTGATGCATCGACTTAAGGTGTCATCAATCTTCGCTTAATAAATTCTATGTTTATTTTTAGAAAATATTTTTTTTTTTTTTTTCTCCCCAATTTCGCCTTTATTTATCACTATCAGAAATATTTTTCGAAACTGATGAATGATTACTGAAATTTAAATTCAATAATCAAACAATAAAAAATAACATGTTAAAATAAAGTGATCAAATAAAATTCAGTTATTAAATTTCAGAGCAAAGAGGATCAAGTTGAAGAGTTACTTGCACGGGCAGATAATTTAGTAATACAGCAAAAGGAGCCTGATGTTCATGTTTATGAAGCAATGGCTGAAAGTTTGGGTACAGCTTGGAAAGAATTAAATCGTCAGCTGCAAATGCGAGGATTTCTACTTGCTGAGACAAAACGATTTTATGGACTGGCAAAATGTCATGAAGAAGTTTGCATTTTTCAACTTATTTTATGATGCAAACAAATCATGTATTGCTATGGTTGAAAAAGATATTTTATTCAGATTAGTTCGAAGGTACGAAATATTCTCCAAACAACAGCTCAGCGACCGGATACAGATGATCTGAACGATACTGTGATGCAAATTCAGCAGCTCATTGATAGTCATTTTTTGATTATATTCTAACTTTATCTGTTCAATTATTTCAACAAAAAATTCAAATTGAAGAAATTTTTGTAAAATTCGAAGTTTAAATTAAATAAATTTCAGAAAAACTAAGTGAGAGGATGCCATAAAAATTTAAAAATGCTAAATTATTTTTATGAACTTGTGAATCAGTTTAAAAAGTGAACTAAATTCTCAAAAAACTTATGCGAAGTTTAGATAACATACTAACAAGCAGTTACCATAATTCAGATCTAATTGATGTAACAGCATCAGCTGTAGATAGCGGTGCTGATGTTATAACACAAATTCGAGTGCTAGGCTCTATGGCTGATAATGTTGAAAGTGTCCAGGAAACGGCGAAAGCTTGCTTATTAATCGAAGAAATTATGTTGAAGGTTTGAAATCTCTTCTCATTTCATCTCTTTTTGATATTATTCTCTTTTTTCTTTAAGTTTTTTTTTTTTTTTTTTTTAAACAAATCTACTTAATCAAAGAAGTTTTGCTTAAATCAAGTTTAATTTAGAAGTTAATTTATTTTTGGCCCAAATGTGATGAGATGAAAAGTCATAAGTAGGAAAAAATTTTTTCAAGTCCAAGTTAAATAATCTGTGAACTGCGCATTGATAAAAAAATATGTTGCTAATATAATAAAGCAGCAGTTATGGATAACTTTTATAAAATTTTCGCAGTAATTATCAATCAAATCATCTTAATTTAGAAGTTAATTTATCTTTGGCCTAAATGTGATGAAGGTTCCATTATTGCTCCTTCTGCTTCTGTGATTGTAAATTATTTTTGACTAATTTAAAATCTTCATGCAAAACTTACAAAGCTATTAAAAAGATTAATCAGCTTTATTAGTGATGAAAGCATAAGACAATTGGAATCATAAATTTTTATAAATTACAATTAACTATTCATAAGCAAATTTTGAAAAAAAATTATTGTATTTAATGGTAATAAATATCAATCACACTTTGCTACCGACACATAGAATTCTATTAAATTTGTCTACTTTTCTTAATTTATTATACTAGAAAATTGAACTTGCTTTCATTGCTTAATTTACACTTCTATTCTCGAACTAACTAACAGATGGCTGCCGAGTGGGAATTACTTGAGGAATCCTGGAAGAATGAACGATCCAAACTGGAAATGCAGATTGATGAGAGTGGAGCAGTTTTGTCACATATTGAAGAAATCGAAAAATGGCTTCAACAGGCACGCATGGAACTTAGTGATGTACAAAATATCAATCCATTGATGCAGCAAGTTTTGGTAAGTTTAACTTTTTGTTTTGGCTTATTTGACAGGCAAAAGTTTCCATCTGAATTTACAAACTGAAATAATTTCATTGGAAAAAATTGCTGTTGAAAAAGTGAACAAAAACTTTGCTTATGAATGAAATGATTGTGCATTCAGAAGCAACAGAAAGCACTAAAAGATATCATATCAACTGTGGAAAGTAGTAGAGGTAATGCGAATCTTCATGAACGAGTGATGAAACTACAGACCCAATTGGATATGTTTATGCAAGAAGTTAGACAGAGAAAAGATGAGAATGATAAAGTTATTGCTTGGATTGCAGCTGCAAATACCGTAAATTATAAATCATTTGTTTTTTTTTTTTTGAAGTCTATATGTATATCACAAATTAATTAAAAATTTCTCATTAATTTTCACAATGCTAAAGTTAATTTTCGTTTTGTAATTTGGAAGTTTCATTTTCATGCTGGTTTACTAAGATAATATTTATAAAATTAATTTGTAAAATTACATTTTGCTCCAATAATTTCATTTTGGAAAGTAAAATTTCAATTTTTTTTTTTTTTTTTTTTTTAATCTTCATTTAATAAATCAGTTAATGATGAATTATTTACATTAATGATATAATTTCAAGCATATACTATCATTTTATATCTAATGATTAAATAATTAAGAAAATGACAATTATGATTGAGTGATAATGAAAAATGATTTTATCATTTTAAGGATATTTGTGGGATTATTTGAAATTGAAATATTTTTAGATGCTAAAACAGTTAGATGCAATGGAAACAGATATGCGTAATGCTAATGCTGCTATGGCTGGTGAACTTGCTCCGTTAGCAAGACAAAAGGCACAGAAAGTGATTGATAATGGACAAGAAATTGAACACCTCGATCATCGTATCAGTCGATTTATCAGTGACATCCAAAATAAACTGAAACAGATCGAAAATTTGGCTCACGTACGGACCGATGAAGACAAAGAATTGATTAAGGATCAGGTAAATGCTGTTTATTCTAGTGATTTTTTTCATGTGTAAAGTTTTAACATTAGAAATGATTTGAGTGATTAGATAAGAATGATTAGAAGAAATGTTTAAGAAAAAAAAAAGAAAAAAAGAAAAATCAATTCATTCTTCATCAGACAATGATTAATTGATAAGAAAGATGAGCAAATTGTTCATTTTAGCTATATCGTTTCGAGCAATGGCTTACAGAAGCAGAACATTGGTTGAGGATAAATGGTCAATTAGGTTCCAACTTGAATGATTCCATTCAATTCCACAAAACTCACAGCGAAATGTTCACCGATATTATTGTTAGTGATATTTGTCAATGTTTTAAATTAAAATTATACAATTGGCGAGTGAAAATTTGATCACTTTATTAATCTGATTTATTTCTCTCTGTAGAACAGAGGATTAGAGCTGAACGGGATGTGGAGTAAATCGCATGAATTAACTACAACTGATCGAGAACGTATAGAGGAATTTAAAGAACGATACAAATCATTGAAAGAAGTGGTGGAAGAACGGATTAGTCTTGGTTCTGCCTTCCAGCAGGTTGGTAGAATTGTTGAAATTTTAAAATCACAATTTCTTGACTAATTTTTCAGTCTTCTAAAAGAAAATTTACACAGCAATTAATATTGTTCAGTTTAAAATTTTAAATTCAATTTAAAAAAAGGTTAAAATCTGTGAAATTTCAACAAGGTGCATCTTGTAATAACAAGAAAAATGCTTCTTAAAAGAAGCATTTAAATAAGAATGAGTGAACTTAAGCAACTAAACAGAATAATGTCTGATATACAAGAATTTAAAATAAATTTTGTTTTTGCTATCTATTTGTAGTTTGTTAAATAAAACTTTTATTTAGTCAAAATTAAGCAAACAGTATCAAGTTTTAAATATTTGTCAAATTTGCTAACAAGTAAACAGTACTCTACAGCAACCAGTTTTGCAGGTTCAAAAATTTGCCAAAGAACTTGAAGGTTCATTTGAGAGTTTGAATTCTTTAATTGATACAAATCGTACTTATATAAACGATAAACTACTCATACAAATGAAAGAAGTATTTCGGATGATCGAGGAAACAATTAGTCAAGAAAAACATCAAGGTTTATTATCAGTGCTATCATTATCAATGCTATCATCTCTGATTCGTAAATTATTTTTCTAGCGCTTAGCAGTTAATTTTAAACTGAAAAATAAACAGGAGAAAAAAGAGGAATTATAACAAACGGAACTTAAAACGAGACTAATTTTCCTAACTTTTCTGCTATTTGTCAAGTAAATAGTAGCAGACCAGACCATCAGCAGACTGGCTTATGAGTGGAATTCATGCAATTTTTCTCATGATTTAATTCTTTTTACTTTAAAATAATTTGGGAAATTTTTTGTCGAAATCATTAATTCAATAGTTTCAAAAATTAAATCGAAGGAGGGTAAAAGTGTTTTAGGTGACAAGTTCATTGATAGAGCTCAATCAGTAAGGCTAAAAGATTCGAAACTTGATGTTGAACAGTCGATAAACTCAGTACGTAATCTACTAAACGAACATAAACAGCGACAAGAAATAATCGAAAGAACCTGGAAGCAATGGCAGGAAAAACGAAGAGAGGAGCAAAAAATAATTCGAATTGTCGAAGAGGTAGATATAACAAATTATGTAGAAAATCTATCTAATTTCTACCTTCTCAGGTGTAGACTAATTGAATTTCGCAGTAAAAGTTTCACTTTCTTCAAGGTTCAAATGTGGCAAGAAGAAACGGTAGAAATTATTCGTACAATAGAAGAGAAACTGGAAAATGTCAAAGTAGTTGAGCAGTGTGAAGAAGTGAAGAAAATAGTTGAAGAAGTGGTGGAACGTTTCCATGAGCAGACGCAAAGGATTGAAGAGGCTGAACGAATTTTGAAGGAAACTGAAGGTTGGAGTAATTTGTAATTTGAATATAAAACTATTGTTCAGAATTCTCTGAAGTAATTTACCTTTGCTGGAAGTGATTTAAAAATTGCAATATTTGCTAGAGAATGATTAGCTTTATGAATTAGCAAATTTTGTTCTGAAGAATCATTTTTTTTTTTTTTTACAGGTGTGGAAGCATTTGAAAAAGTAACAATGGCAAAAAGACGACATAAGCAAATTGAGGAACGGCTAACAAAACTGAAAGAGAAAATTCAAGTGGAGGAAAAGCGATTCAGCGAGACGAAGTTCGTTGATTTTCGAACTTCAGCAACTCACTAATCTGGGCGTTATTAAAGTGGACTCATTGAATGTTGAAAATTAAAATGTGAATTAGTTTCATTGTTTTCATAAGAAGAGAGAAGGACATAAGTGGCAATAGGTTTATAGGGGCATGTTAGAGAGTGAACGTGATAAAATAAAACTCTAGGGATACTGATGATTGTATCAGGTAGCTTAATATAAAAATTTTAATTAGAAAAATTTTGAACAAAATATAACTGGCACATAGCGATTATCCTATTTTCCTCTTTTTATTTTTTATTTTCCACTTAATTTTGTTTCTGATTTAAAATAAACGCTTGAATTCTTTTATCACTTTCTAAGTTACTACAGAGAAGTAATGAAAGCTCCAGAAATCACAAGTCATTTACGTGATGCACAGATCGATGAAGGTAGTCGATTCGAATTTGTTACTTATATAAAAGGTCAACCAGTACCTGAAGTACAGTGGTTCAAGGTGTGTGTGTGTGTGTTTCTTTTCAACTATTGCTCTTTATAATACTAATTAATTAAAGATTGAAAATAATGTAAACCATCGATCTCTAATTGTTCAGATAACGATAATGAAAGGAAGAGATCTTTTCTAACTCTGTAATAATTTTGAATTGTAGATGCTTAAATCATACTTAGCATAATTGGCTGACCAGAGCTCCTATTACAATTTTTTTTCGTAATTCTTCAACATTTCTCCTTCTAAGGATGGTCGAAACGTGAAGGATAATGTTGACTACCGTACTGCATTCATCAATGGAGTTGCCACTTTGACTATCGATGAAACTTTTGTTGAAGATACTGCTGTTTATACAGTACGTGCTCAGAATGCTGCCGGATTGGCCGAATCATCCGCAAAACTTATCGTCAAATGTAAGTGCGAATGAAATTCAGCTTGATGAATTGAGGAAAAGGATCATTATCCGTTGTCATTTCGAGATATACCAAGTGTTATTACAATAATTCAATTCATTTCTGAGTATTTTAGATTAAAATCAAATCCTGTCGGTTAAATGCTAAAAGTGCAAATTTTAAAATGAGAATAAAAGTTTAATAGATAAGCTCAACAAAAACTTTTTCGGAAGTTTTTAAAATTTTAATGTTGAGATTTCTGGAATCTAGTATAGTGTAATCTTGATAAGTAAAGAGAAAATATTTGAACATCTGTTAAGTGATTTCTTATTATATCAAAATTATGCTCCTAGCGAGAATAATTTTATCAGAAGAAGAAGAAAATGATGGAAAACTGATCGTTTTATTAGATTTTTCTTTTTTTTTTTTTTTTTATAAATATTTATAGCTCGAAGCGAGATGGGATCACAGCTGGAAGAGCCATTTAAGCCACGTTTTATCCGTCAACTGCACAGTGTTACCGTT
>PQVD01003797.1:417-11354 GCA_003012265.1 Setaria equina
AAAAAAAAAAAATGGAAGAAAAGATAAATAGGGAGGAGATGCAAAATTAAAAATAAACTATTGAATGTCCTTAAAATGCCTCATCAGACTAATTATATGAAGCATAAATGAAAGAATGAAAAAAAGAAAAAAAAAAAATTAGAAAGGAAATCATTAGCTAAGAATAAATTAAGTAATTCATCTCATCTACTTTACCTTATTATTGCATCCGTTACCATCGTTACCAGTGACAACATTGCAAGAAATCAAAGAACATTAAAGTGATAATTATAATCAAGATTTTATCAAATATTTATTCATTCTTTTTACTACGCCATCATATAATTTACTAAGGAATAAATTTTTACGTAATTCATATTAATATTATTATTATTGGTGAAAGTAGTATTATTGAAGGAGTAATGGAAAAAAGCGTAACTGATAAATGGACAAGGCGTGATGAAAAGGGTGATATAATGGATGAATGGCAAACACGAAGTTGGAAAGGTGAAAGCGATGGGTTACAGCGTCGCCCTGATGGTACCGGTGAGGCATGGCATCGTGAAGTTGAGGTATCACCTCAAGGTAACACATCATTTATCGATAGCAAGCGTTTCTATACGAGGAATTACGTTATTGAGGTAAATATAATTTACTTTCGGAATCATTTTTTAATAAATCATTCATGACAACAATTATAATTTGCTACATTAAAATGTCAGTGTTAGACTAAATTTCATGTTTAACTCATTCTCAGTATAATAGAATTATTATTAAGTAAGAAAAAACAATAATCAAAAGAAAAATATCATTGAGAAAAACGAGAATTCATTATGAAGTAAATTATAAATTGAATTTAATTGTATTATAACATAGAAATTTTATATTATACAACAACTTATATAAGAACCAAAATGTAAGAATGTAAAAAAGAAGTGAAATTTGAATTCCTTTTCAGAGTGAAACTCGCAATGGATAATGAAAATTCTATTATTCACTGATGTTATCCTGGAAATTTTGTTTTGAATTGGAAAAAAAAATTTTTCTCAACTTGCTGAAAATTGTGGGAAAGATAGAATCGGAAAGAAAAAAAAGGAGAGACAGAAAAAAAAAAACCACGATTGTAGTGAAAATGTTATTAATGAAATTTAATCGAAACTTTTTTTCGTTGTGGCAACTAATGAACCAGACAAAAAAAAAAAGTGATAATGATAATATCTTAGTGAAATTCCTCTCATTTGAAGTTATTTATAGAAACAAAAAAAAAAGAATTCGTTTTCCTACTAAAATATGTAGTGAAATTAAATAATAAAATTTACCATATTTAAAAAATCGTACTAATTTACTTCCTATTTTTGCTCTCTAAATTCTTTTAAATTTTTCGTCATTTTTATTAAACAAATCATTCGTTTCATTTCTATTTTTATCCTTAATATGTTTATTATTTTTCGCAGATTCTTTTCCTTTCACTAAAAATTTTTTTTTTTTTTTTATTTTTCTCATATTCTTTTCTTTTTTTTTTTTTTTCCTTTTTTTTTTTTTTTTTTTCTTTTTTTTTTTTTTTTTTTCACAAAGAAAATAGCAATTTTAAAGATACATTTATATTCACTTTTTCGTAGAAAACATACAATATCTGGTACATTTTAAATCTTTTAACAAAATGTATACCTTTCTTTAATCTTGCATAAGCAAAAAAGAAAAAGAAATTAAATATTTCAAAGATTTCATACATAATTGAGCATTTTATTATGATTATAGAAAACAAACAAAAAAGACGCCCATTAAAAAGTAACTGAAAATTGTATTGTATTGAAAGTTCATATTTTTATTTTTTTGTTAAAGCTCCTTTTTTTTCTTATTACTTTCCCTAATTTTCTCAGCGCTTTTAAAGCATCATCGAACAGATGATGAATATGAAAGACGCATATAGATTTATTTAGCTTAGTTTAATTTTCCGGTTCCTATGAAAATTCAGTATAAACATTAAACTGCATTGCAGGAATGATATAAATGTGCTAAGTGATATTGAAGACATTCTTCTGAAAATTTTAAACAAATAATAAGGTACTTAACAAATTAATCAGCTAAAAACATTTACGGTTGGAACCTTTGTCTTCCGAGCATCACCAGTACGATTCTGGAAATAGCTAATACCTACATCCTGTCATAAGGCGGCAAGCCTTATGATTTACCGTTCTCAAGCACTTCTCTTTATTTTTTGTTTAAAAACTATGAATGCGTTGAAGCTTACTTATTTCAACGGATATTTTCTGCACTTTCCCAAATAACAAGCCAATGTTATCTTTATTTTTCACTCACAAACAAAAACCATTAAATTTTATTGCTAAAATACACCAGTTGAAGTGCAGACTGTTTGTGTAATTCACTTTACGGAGTATGATAATAATTCCACTACAATTTCAAAAAGGTTCAGCTGGGAAAGGTTGATTAAAACGGGTCAGGTGTCAGAACAGAACTGATGAAAAAAAAAACACTTTATTCTTTTAAACGGTCGTTGGAAATCGACATATATGACAGCATTTCCTCCAATAAAGAAACTCAACAGAAAACCCACATGAAAGAAGAGTAAGATGCGAATGCTTGAAACAAAAACCGCTGAGAAAAACAAAAAAATAAGGCTAAAAAAGCAACAAAAACAAAGCTAAACTGCGGGGAAAAAAACAAAAAAATCAACGAAATCTAAAACTTCGAATCAAAAGAATTAACAGGTTGTCGGCTAAAGAGCAGCTAAATGGAATTCTCTTGAAGGTCTCAAAAAAAGAAACATCTGAAGAAATCTTGAAATCATTACTTTAATCCATAACAAAATGAAACTGTTTAACGCTCAACAAGTAACGTATTGAAAAACATTTGTAACTGGAGGAATATGAGAACCACTTTCATCTAATGGTAGTGTCCCTGTGGTGCCACAAAATATCCTGGAAAGGTTAATGGTGAATTTGAACTGAAACCAGCTTTTATACTGCTCAGTTACAAGGAATATCTGGTGGAAAAAGTTCCTAGGCAACCGCTCCTTCAACTTATCCTTTCTTTTATCATTTGTGCTAAACTTATACCTCAAAATATTGTCAGCATCAAAAACCAGCAACGGATTGCATGTCATTACTCTTTCATTCTTTTCAACTTTTATCATTTGTGGTAAACTTTCTCACAGTTTCTGGCCAAATAGCAAGATACTGACACTCTCTTAAATGTTGATGATATATTCAGCGTTGTAGGAAGACTAGTGAACCAATCATAAAAGTGAAGGGAGCTGCTAGAAATAATACTCACCTCGATGTGCACCGTTACCACTGTTTCGGGAGTTCGAATTCTGTCCCCAATTTTTCAAAAGTCCAACGGTTCTTCGGGATACCGGTTTATGAATGTTTCCGCGTTGATGATGATGTGTCAAGAACCAGCATCGAACGCAATAGTAAAGCAAACACGGGAGCTCCGGACACAGATAAAGTCCAATGGATTCGTGGCATATCTCACACCACACGTTATCAAGAACGTATGGTCTCATTTGCAACTGAAAGTCTTTCTATTGAAAGAAATTTTAATATATTATTGAGTTAAGTATACTCAATTTTCTCAATTTCCTATTTTCAATCTCCGTGAAACTTCACATGAAGAAAAGTGGTTGTATTACAGTATATCAAAATGGCAGAACATATTTTTGTGAAAGCTTTAGTTTAACCTTTTTTCCGTCAATTACAATCAAACAATTTAAGTATGCAAGTACAATTGACTGGAATGACATGGCCCTACCATGTTACTCCTATTAAGGAGCCCTTGTACAATGAGACTAGAAGATATGGTTATGAGTCTCACCAATAATCCGCATTTTTCGTCATTAGCGGGGTGCTATTCCGTACTATCAGGCACTGCTGTAAATCTTTTTCTATGTTCCTTTGATTTAACATGTGATAGAAGTAAGTAAAAAAGAGCGGTGAAATGGCACAGATATAAGACCAATGCAAATTTGTTTTTTTTTTGTTGAGGGAACTTGCCATTCGTCGTTCCTTTAAAGTGAACAGCGTAAAACGACGCATTGCAAGAGCTACAAGATATGCCTCGCGAGTTCCAAAGACCACTCGTGCTGAGCCTCTTGGATAATTTGTACCAGGTTCCACTTCCAACGACACTTCAACTACATTATTGATTACCTGCTGGAACAGATGCGCCAACTCCACTGAAATTTCAATCAGATCAGAGTACTTAAACAACACTGACACCGTAAAAAACACTAGAAACTTAATATTTCCAATTTCAGCAGTTTGATCACTTGAACATATTTCATCTTTAGCAAATAAAAATGAAAAACTAACTCGCAGTCGTCGTGCGCGGAACACCGCCAACAAAAACCGAATATCGATCAAGAAATGGAGTAAGAGTCACCAAAGAGCATCTCAGGAAACTCAGATTCCATGGTCTCACTTGTATCTGTCAACAGATGTTATTTATAAAGAACGTTTCAAATCCGTTATTTAATAAATTAAATTATGGTCCATCCACTATCTACGGAAATTGAAAATTAAAGTCTGCAGTTAGGTTACCTTGTCTCTCGGAAGCACCCTCTCTAACATAATAGACACTTTTGGAAAAGTCACAGACATTTTTTTAATGATACACCTTCACCAGAGGGAAAACAAAATTTATTTCTTGCCTAGTTATTTAAGTTGATAATTCAGGGTAGTGAAAGAATTTACTATAATTCTCTTTTCGATAATAAAATCTTTGTCATCCTACAACAAAAATCTTGAGGAACATTTTCACCAAATGAATGATAACCCTGCACGACATCCAATAATGAAGTATGAAACGACTAGCGTGATAATTTCAGAAGACATGTCATTTGGTTGCGGCAAAGGTCGTGATGGACGTGAATTTCATATTGTGAAATGAGGTTTTTAATTCATTGGAATAATTAAAATAGATAAAAAATCGAACTCACTGGTAATGTTTATAAGTAGAGAGAATATTATGCAATATGCTTTGCATTTGGTTGTACAGAATGCTTTATTGAATGGTTGAGATTTTCGTGTTGCAGTTGAGATTTCAAAAAGTAAAGACAGCGCAAATCTTTTTTCTACTGTATGACCGCACGTGACACAGTCCTTACGCCATTCAGTGTTTCGCTGAGTCATTTTTGATATTGTTCTCTAACAATTGCGGTATTGTGCTCTACCATATTTCTTATTGGTAACGAAACAGAAAGGAGTCAGAAATGTATCACAGTTTCATATCGTTTGACAGCAAGATCCGCCTTCGATAGGCATAATTGTATGAAGCATTAGAGATTTGTTTCGAGCTTCAAGATGGCTGTATGCAAACCCTCACCTATCCAACCATACAAGACGATGTCCGACTTCAGTTCCTGCCTTTGGAGCTGATCTCGTATAATATGATAGTTTTATAAATCACTTTTTAAAAGGCGAAAAACTTATTTCACAACCCCTTATCTTTTCGCTTCTCATCATATCAATAATGTGCGCAATGTAGAAAACCTACTAATGATAATGAAATCATTAGTTTGCAGATCTTACCCGTACCTAAAAAACAGCTGTATCAATTAAAGGTGATCCTTGGCACGAAGGATAATATTTGCCATTAGTTCACCTACTAAAAAAGAACAAAGAGTTAGTGTTCCTTAGACGTAGAAAACTTCACATATGAATCTTCTTGTCTCGATCCTTGCACTAGCAACAAACTGAGATTATGGAAAGGTGATCTGAGACACCCGCTTGAAATCATTAGTTTGCAGACCTTACCTGTACCTAAAAAAAATGCCTTAATTTTATGATGTTTGGTTGCATGCATTACCAAGTACGCTGAAGTTCGTAATACCTAGATGAAAAAGAAGAAAGGTTAATAGGTAAACATGAACAGCGCTTCTCACTTTTGTGCAGGAAAAATGAATGCGTCGCTGATGAGAAGTGAATGGAAATATTAGAACTATGGGATATGATGGCGAACTGAATTCAAAATTTTTGCTTCTCACCACATCACCAGCACAGAGTACCTTCTTTCTTCGAACACTAGCATAGCTAAAAAATCCCATACACCAAACCAACCGTCTTCATTGTATTATTTGCGAGCTTCAAATCGACAAGTAGTCTGCCTCGTTTCATGTCGCTTGCGTAGATAAGTCGACGTACGGCATGCTCATTATTGAATATGACAAAGGCATAACCTGAAGTGTTTGTCCTAATTTCTTGTTTTTTGTCTGTTATTCTATAATTTCCCTTAATGTTACAAAAAACTACCTTAATAAAGCCGCCGAGATATTTCATCTTACCGTTTGGTGGAGCCTTGACATTGCAGCACTCACGATGAGGCCAGTCGACTACGTTCTTGCCAAATCGCTCGAAAAATTTGGAGATTATACCTAGAAATTCAGAAGCTATAAAAACTCGAATTTGGTAGAATATCTGTAAAAACCAGTGGTACAGTTTGATTACTTATATGACCTTGAAAAGTAACAGAATTATCAGAGTTCCTTACGTGGATTAATTTCGTGAGGAAGGCCACCGATGAACACTTTTCTGGAATACATAGGGAAATCATCAGCTCGAAGTTGCGTCATTTGTCTTCGGCCTGAATTTCTATCCTCACCTGCTATTCGGCGTGGAGCTGTTTCTAAATTCGCTAGAGATTCTTTGCGGTAGTGAAACCGAATGAAGTTTTTTGTTCATGTCAGAAAGAGCATATCTTTTGATTATCTTTCACTTTCTCTCATAAACTACAAGTAGGTAAATCCATTCAAATATGGTTTTGAGTGAAGATCACTTATTCAGGTAAACTGAAGAATGTGAAATTCACTCCATTTATTCATACTTCACTGACATTTGAAAGCACTTGAAAACTAAAGATCCAACGATATTGAGGATCCTGAAGATCATGTAAATCTTTGTTCCTATGATGAAATTTTTTAAAAAATTTTGCAATTCTCCTTTGAGAATTAATTTTCAGTAAGTCCATTCGCATAAGCAAAAATGAAATTTTTAGTTGCTGATATAATATCTGCATTAATCAAGCGATCACGTACTCTCATCTTCGATGGGCAGATGAATTCGTGGTGGTCTTGGTATTTCAACTGCAAAATTTTCAATGTTATCATTATCAGAAATACTATTCGTTATCCAGCAAGAATTAACTATCAGTTGCATGAGTTCTTAACCATCCATCATTTCGAAACCATAAACTTCTTTCTCCTTTTCATTATACGTTAATCAGTGAGTACCGTAACATAAAGTATACGAAAAAAAAGCAAGAAAAAAGTACCCCTAACTCCGAATATCGAATGCATTGTTGCTATAGCCACGTGTTCGTGAAATTTAACTGTAATCAACGGAAAAGTTGATGGGCAGTAAACGTTCACGCAAACAAAGCAGGCAGGTATAGAAACCACTAGAATATTTGTTCAAATAGACAAAAGCATCAAGAAAATATCTTGGAATATATTAACACGTTACGCCGTACAACGTAACAATGACGTAACGGAACAGCCACAACGAACAATTACCACCCGACCGACGAACCAACCAATGAACCGACTGTTACCTAAATTCCATTACACTAACACTCACCGCCCGTCATCCGTTAACCTGGATCACTGATGACTTAAGAAGCTCTCCATCTTTTTTCTCCTATCCTTTCCTGTTTCTCTCTTCCTCTCCCGCTATTTATATGTATATAGATTACATAATAGCTAAAATGGTTTCCTCAAAGTACCCTAAAAATTCTGAACCGTTATAATTTGCACGCAGCTTGAAATCTTGCTTATATTCGTGCAAGGATACGTGACTAGTGCATGAATACGTGTATCCTAATAAAAAGATATTCTTTTCCCTCTTAGAGCACAAAAACGGTAGCAGCAATACTGATTACTGATGGATTTGATTGGAATTTTTGAGACAGTGTTAAGAAGGTAAAAAATTAAACGCTATAACATGTACTTTTCTCGTTTTCAATTTTCCTTTCTTCTTTTTTAAAATCTTTTCTATTTTTTCAAATCCTTTTCTGTTTAAATGTATCATTAATAAAGGAAAATGAACTAGAAAGGAAGGACAGACAAGGTACAGTTGGCATAAAATCTTTTAATATTGTTATTTTGAGTATGTTTTCCATCCAGAGTTGTTGTTCAATTCAAATTTTCCCAATTTGAATTAATTCAGCAAGTATTACCAGCACAACTCATTTCAGCCTTTATCGATTCCGAATCCTTCATGATTATAAAACCATAAATGTTCCCCTCTCATTTGTTTTTTTTCCTTATCTGCTTCAAATACCAGTCAAGTTACTTTAATGACCTAACTGGAACATCCACCAACTGTCAACTGTCCCAATCCTGAACCCCAAAAACTGGTCACTAAGAAGACCTCCTTACACTTTTCTTCCTTCCTGCTTGTTCCAAATCCTGACTGAATCACTTTACGGATCACTCCAATGTAATATCTGTGTGATCCGAATTAACCAGCTTCACTTATATCTGTATGATCTGAACTAACCAAATCCATCCCTGACCACTCCGAACACCACATTAATTGCAAGATTTTCTTTTGCTTTTATTTTTCAAATGCTGATCGTTGGTAGGATTTTATTTATCACCATAATGATCAGAATTACCAGGAACAACACATCTCAGTAATGATACCGGAAAGATTATTTTCATTAACCATGGAATTAGATATAGGAAACTGCAGCGATTCAAAACTGGAACTCCTGTTTGGCAAGTGCAGAGAAATAAGTGGAATGAATTTCGTTAAATAATCAAAGAACTTATCCAGAGGAAATTTTGGGAAATCCTTCCTAAGTCACCGGCACTAACAAACGGATTAAAGGAAATGGGAGGCACAAGAGGCAAGAACAAAGGGTTCGGATTGCTGAAAATTTTTTTTTTACTTCTTAGTAGCCACGAAATAAAACTACTCCTTCACACATCACTATTAGCAACACCGTACATTAATATTTATACGATAATATTTTGATGTCGGAAAATTCAAAAAATTTTCGAAAATTTCGAAATCAGTTCGCCTTTCCAGTCAAACCATTGTGAAATGTGTGAGATTCCGAACCACCGTGTCCATAACCCTTCGGTCCAAAGAGTGCTCCATAACAGTGGTTGCAGTACGGCTTGCCTTGACGCTGAAAAAATGATAAAAATTTTCCAGGCACTCATGCAAAGGCAAGTTAAATGAGGAATTAATGTAACAAGCAAAGAAGCATAAACTCTCCAAATCATCAAATGCTCTCTATCAACTGTAATTTCTGAAAACACAAACAAAGAAACAAGGTAAACCTCTTAGAAATGCTAAAACATATACTAATCACTAGAAACTGTAAATCAAATGTTGCTAATTTCGAGTTCAATACTTTTTCCACATCATTTTAACCCTACGTAACTTTTACTCCTCTAGTCCTTTATTCCAATCCTTTTCTATCTCTTTCTCGGAAACTTTACTATGATTCCTCCCCTATCTCTTCTGCTGCATTTCGTTACTACTGTAACGATCACCTAACAGCAATGTTTTCCCTTCCATTTGTTTGTATTAACAACTCAATAGGCAAAGGCAGTTATAATCTAACTAATCATTCATTTTGATTAGGGTTGACCTCTTTGGAAAAAAAAAAAAAGGATCACAACATAAAATAGGAATAGAAAGCCTAGAAGTAACAATAAAAACATACGGGAATTTAAAATCCGCAACAAAAACACAAAAATTCTGAAATCGTACTAATAAAATTAAACACGACAAAAACTTCTTAGTACTCCTACCATTAACCATAAAATTCGAGAGCAAAGCATTTTATCGATACTGCAAATATTTCAGCATCCGTTTCGCTAGTCAAGAAGGATCCCTTTGCACCCACGATAATAGAGTAGATACGGCCATTTATTGAAGAACCATCCCAATTAATATCAATCAGAGCTACATTACACCAATCAAGTCTTGTCTAACTTAGTTTTCTTTCCTAAGAGGCACCAGAATCTTCTCCTCGCTTAAATCAAAAAAGAAGTCTTGGTAATAAATTAACAACATAAGCTATCAAGATGGGAGAACATGACTTAATTTAAAAGTCTTCAACACTAAAAACTCTGAGCATGATTAAGGAGTCTTTTGCAAAAATACGTCGGGAAATGGGATAAAAATGAATAGGTGTAAGCAAAAGATTGTAGCGACAAATCTTCCAAATTTCACTGTATGAGAGTAACAGGATTTTGAGAAATCAGTATATCCACCGTAACACAAAACATCTGAGAGTTATATGCAACTACTAGACAGGGAAAAACCCCAGGAAGTTCAAAAACGAGATGTTGAAATAAAATAAGACATAATATTATAGAAATGTACCTCGGAATGATTGCCAGCTGTCAGCGTCTTTCGGCAATTTTCATTTTCACAGCGCAAACATGGACGATGCCAATCCTTTCCAATCGACGAGACACGTTCGGCTAAATGACTTTTGTCAGTTAATTTGAAATATTTGAGAAATCTAAATCGACTTGATAGTATTATGGAGATTCTGATCTCATAAACATTTCGAATTTAAACAAAAATATAACCCGCCGACTGGAAAAATTAAGTAGTAAGGAGAAACGCGTAAAAGAATTGAAATGTAGGGAAATCGTACTCGTCGTGACAGTAATTACTACTAGAATCACCCAGATGAGATAGGTAAACAAAACAAGCTGGTCGTTTGTTGCTTACTAAATGTTTTTCTTATTATCACTAATAAAGTTAACAAGGAACACGAAAGTATAACTGTACCGAAGTACACGGGTTTGTTGCAGCCTGGGCAATTCGGCATTTCTGTCGCTGTGATCCACAATACTCTTTATATGTACACGCTGCAAGCTCAAGTCAATTACACGATCATCAATAATGTAATCAAACAAAAATGACAAAAGAAATCTACACGACTGTAAATATTACCACGGAAAAAAAAAA
>PQVD01003806.1:0-24788 GCA_003012265.1 Setaria equina
TTTATTTATTCAAATAAAATTAATATTTTCGAAATATTTTATTTTTTTTTTTTTTTTCAAATAAAAAAAAAAAAAAAATTTATATTTTCTAATTCAAGATAGCCTTTCAAAATAGATTTCTTATTTGATTTATGTGTTTTTTTAATTGTAAAAAAAGTTTATTTCGTTAATGAAATTAAAGAATTTTAAATTCTTACAAATGCAAGTAATATTTATAACGAATAAATTTTGTGATATTTATATATATCATTTAGCTAAAAATTTCAAAAACAGTCTAGATAAAAATATCAATGAAATAATTATGTTTAAAGGAGAAAGAGGAAAATAGAGAAAGTTGTGTCAACTTATTTAATATTTTTTAGATATTTCATTACTAATTATTCATTTCTTTGCTTATTAATAAACATCAAACTCTGCTCATATAGTAGTAGTTAGCTTCATTTATTTGTTATTAAATAATATTTCACTTTCATTTAGAAAAAATTTTTTTCTTTTATTTTCGGTTTTCTGTTCCAATCATTTTGTCCTTTTTTCCAATATAACTTTTTTCTTTGGTTCAATCTTTCAGGAAATCATTTAAGCTAAGTGTTCTATTCAGTACGAAAATGCAGTATGTGAACTTTAGTTGCTATACATACTTTAAATACTTCATGATAATACAAAAGGATTAGGAATTGATTAAAATGAGTGTTTTTGGCTGATTAAAAGTAAGCAATTTAGCTTTTTCGATCAATTAACAAATCAACTGTTTTAATGATTCATATAATATTGATATGAATAACAATCAGCAATTTTATATTATCATGTTATTTTTAGGATAATAATTGCCGTTACTTTTTTTATTGGTTCTTTTTTGTCAGTGTTAACAGTTTAGCAATAATATTTAATTAAATACTGATTATGAAAAAATTCGGCAGTGGAAAACTTTTTCAATCTTTGCCATGAAAGAAAGAAATGAAATTTAAAAATTGGAAATTATTGTTACTTTTCTTTTTCATTAACAGTATTTTTGCAGTGATAATTTTCGTTTTTATTATTACTTTATTCAAACAGAATAAGGCGAATGAATGAAAACATTTTATCATTTTATTCAAAATGAATGAATGGAACAAAATTTTCCATAAAAATCATAATTATTTGGCCCTTTTTCAAAAAAAAAAAAAAGCTATAAAAATGAAGAAATTGCCGAGCAATTCTATGAATAAGAACAAAAACGATTGATGAGAAGTGGAAAGGAATAAATATTTATGGATGAAAAAGAAAACAAAGAAAGTAAATTTTTCTATCTTTCCTAAATTTTCAGGGATCGATATTTCCCGGAACATATCATACGAAATATAATTTATCAGGTGCTACAAGGTTTAGCTTATATGCATAAAAATGGTTAGTTTGTTTATTGACAAATAAAATAGTTGATAAAAAATCAAAAAGAGTTTTACAAAATTAAAAAAATACAGGAAAGAAATAAATTCTAACGAAAAAACTAAATTTTTCATCTATCGCAAAATGTATTGAAAGAAGGAATTACATTTCAATATATTGCTATTTAATTTAATTACTTAAAAAATCATCAATTCTATTTCTTTTTCTAAAGAATTTTTAAATCGTTTCACCTTATTTTATATGAAAAAAAAAATTAAAAACGGAAATTTGTTCGCATTAATGAAGAGAGGATTACGGTATACTTCTTCGGTTCAGGTTTTTTCCATCGTGATATGAAACCGGAAAACATTATGTGCAATGGAACAGAACTTGTCAAAATTGCCGATTTTGGTTTAGCACGCGAAATTCGTTCTAGGCCACCCTTTACCGATTATGTTTCTACTCGTTGGTATGATTTTTTTTATTTTCCTCTTTAATTCTGAATTAAATTTCTAATTTCAATTCTCTTCTTACAATCAATTTGAATTTTTGAAATTTTGAAAAAAGATTTTTTTCATATAACAAAATCAACTTTCTCAAATAATTGAATTTTAAGAAAAATTATAGCAGAAATGGAAATTTGTTCTCATTAAAATTAATAATTGAAAAAAAAATTATCAAATCAAATAAGATGTGTTTCTTATCTGAGATTTATAGAAATTTTGTTAGATATCGTCAGTACAAACAGTTTTTATCTCAAGTAGATACTATAGTTGATGATAAGAAGAACAGTGGTAGTCCATCTTCCAAGAGGAAGTGATAAGAAACAGTGTGTGCTGGACTAATGAGCTGAAATTTCATAAAGAAATTCGCTTCAAAAATAATTAGCAGATTTGTAAGTAAATATGCAAGCATCGACGTGAGAGATATAAGATCAAGGCCTTATTTTGTGGGCAAAATTCGGGAAGATCAAAGTCCAGGGTAAAATTAATTAATTGTTGCCTGTTCCAGGTATCGAGCTCCCGAAATTCTTTTACGTTCCACATCATATAATTCACCAATTGATATTTGGGCACTTGGCTGCATTATGGCTGAATTATACATGCTTAGGCCGTTATTTCCTGGAACATCAGAACTTGATCAACTTTTTAAAATCGTTACTATATTAGGAACACCTAGTAAGGTTCGCAGCACTTGGAGTTTTAAAATTAACACTATTATAAGTGGCTGATAAATATGAAGTTCTAAACCACTGAGAACTGATAAGGTTAAAATTGCAAGATGTAATAAAACTGAAACAAATTAATTTTTGATAACATAGAAAGTTTATCATTTCTTCAGAACAGTGCGAAACGTCCTGACTTTTCGTTCGATACCTTAAATTATCAAACTTATTGTTGTCGAAACTTCGACTTTGAATTTCATTTTACAAAAGGATAAAATAGCATTTCACTTACAAACAACCTATTGAATCTTTTTATTAAAACGATTAATAAGTAGTGCTTAATGTATTATACCGATTGATCAGTCTTAATGACACGAAATAAGTGTTGAACTTTTTCACCAATTAGTAATTGCTGGTTTGAACTAAATTATACCAGTTAATTATCACTAATGATAAACAACAGATTACATTGATTAATTGCAAAATCCTTGAATAATATTAAAATAAAACCAAAAACGAGAAACGGTACGAATGGAAGATTGCAGGAAGATTGGCCGGAAGGTTATCAGCTCGCAATAGCGATGAATTTCAAATTTCAACAATGTGTCCCGATACCATTTCGAACAATTGTAAAAACAGTTGGTGATGATGGCCTTAAACTGATGACCGATATGATGCACTGGAATCCGGAAAAACGGCCTACCGCTCTTAGTGTTAGCTAAAATTTCTTCACACATTGAGATAACACATATCAAATCCACTTTTTTTTTCATAAAGTTACCATTATGGATTAATTATTTTAGTCCCTGAAATATAAATATTTCCTGGTCGGTGAAAAGTTAGGTGCACCAACAGTTAGCCAACCATCTACGTCAAATCGAGAAACAACAGCTGGTTCAACATTATCCGATTCACGTGTCATGGTCGGGAAAGGAAAATTGAAAGCAAATGTCCCGGATGCAAAAACTGAAGTTGGAAATGGAAATGTAAATTTGGAAAGGAACATCAACAGGAATTTACCCATTACAAAGTATGTAACTTTATATCTACGTCCCTTAACATCTACCTATATTTGATGATGAATCAAAATGACAACAAAAATTTCCAGACTTTTGGATGAGCCAACAAAGAACGATATATTGCTGGATAAAAATAGTCATACAATTTCTGGTGCTATAGTAACAAAAGCTAAATTACCCGCAAAAGAATTATATTTGTCAAAATCGCGATATATACCTGGTTCCTTTTAATTTTTTCATATTTCAGCAAAATAAAGTGCTAAATAGCTGTTTACATTCTTGAGATCCAAGAATGCTAAGTCATCCATTCTATTATCCGTTATTAAATTTCGAATTTCTTCCCATTAAAAATTTAATTTTATAGACCTATTTTACGGCATAAGGTTACGCATCACTCTCACCAGTGAATTGTTTTCTTTTTTTTTTCTAGGTATTATGGTAAATCAAACGAATCAGCAAAACACTGACCCAGCAAAACGATCAAGCCTGAAGCCAAATCCAGCAAGATCGGCGGTACAGGCTCGTTTCGAATATGCTTATGGTAGGTTTTTTTTCAATTTCTTGGAAAAAAAATTAACATATAGATCCTGGAATTATGTTCTAACTTGGCTGCATTATTATGTGAAACTGTTATAGGATATGTGCCATCTTTCGGTGTGCGGAAAAACTTCTTAAATAATATAAGTACAAAACCATCTGGAAGAATCGACTGGACAGCAAAGTAGGTCCAAAGTTAATGAAAAATATTTCTTTATTTCAAATGTCCTGTATCCCTCAAGGGTATTATCGTCTCCTAAACATCATATTTAAGCAAACCAACCAATCTCCCATCCAATTTTTCCCTTTAAAGATAAAATTTCAGATATATTCGACACTAAACAATACAATAGATGTATGTATATATATATACATATATATATATACATATATGTATATATACAGTGTAATTGCCTTACTACCAAACTACGAAATGCCATTTCCCAATTACTTTTTTCTAGTCGTATATATTTATTGTTATGAGTTGTGTAAAATAAATGAGCCGCTTTAATGAAACATAAAAGAAAATCCCTTTGAAAGTTAGAAAATGAAATAAAAAAAAAGTAGCACATTCCCAACTGAAACAATTCTTTAAATAGCAAGAAAGCAAATTTCTTTTTTTTTTTGAAATCCCGTAAGAATATTTCAGAAGCTAAATGTGTGACGTTTAGGAAGAAATGGCTTAAGATCTTAGTACGTAAAATGCATATGAGGAAATGATCTGTCATACGTCCATTTATTGCGATTTCAAATGTTATTTTGATGAGAGAAATGTGCAATAATTCAATTACTTAATACAGAAAACCTAGCAAAACGATGGTACACACATAAGGAAATGCAACGATATCAAAGAGAGTATTTCATTCATACAAATTCAACTGTCAAGAAAAACCCAGCACATAAATTAAGTAGTAAACAGTAAGAGCGCAAGTAGACGATTTTAACGTGTATTTCTCTAACATCATTTCACTAACGTACTAGTTGGAAAACATGTAATTGGCACGAATGCAACTTTGCCAAAATAATATAATTTCATAAGTAGTAGTCGGATTTATTTGAAAATAAGATTCCAAAAAAAAAAAAGTACGAAATGGAATCAAAGGATGAGAAAGAGAAAGTAAATAAATGGAGAGAAACGATTTCAAAGTGAAAGACGCTAAACCATTAAACAAATTTTTGAAAATGATTCGATTTAATACTTTTTCAACGTGAACTTTTTCCACAAACAGTAAAATTCGAACGCAGAAAAATTTTTATGAAAATGAAGGAAGGTAAACGGGATATAACTGTTCTTGAAGTGAGAAATTTATCTCCTAGTTATTCTACATGTTCACGGTATTTGGATAAAATAAAGTGAAATTGCACAAAAAGATTTCCCCCATCATATAAAATGATCCCATATTATATAAACTATTTAACCAAATCCAACATAACGTCCACACGAGATGGTATGACTTCAAAGCTCAAATATACTAAAAGAAAGTATTTTGATAAACGAAAAAATTTTTCTATACAAACTACGATATGATATTATCCTAAATTAGAAAAAAAAAAACATGGAATCATGAGGAAAAAAAATGAGGCACTAGATGATGAAACTAACTACATCATTTTTCAAACTGTTTCTGGGATTTTATCATCGGCAGATAATGATTGGTTCATATGATATTTGGCTGAAATAATTTCATTCATTTCACGAATTCGTTGAGCGTAATCCTTCGCCTAAAAAAAAAAATCCCATTGAAAAACTAAACTCTACTACTTAACTTTTGCAACTGTTAATTTTATATAGCATCTTCCACAACTCGTACAAAAATCACTGAATAATTTACACCTTTCACCATTCAGAACCTCCTAAAAATCAAAAAAAATTGTTTCTTTTTTTCTTAAAACGCACATTGACAGCATCTTCAGTATCTGGAATTCCAAGTGAAATTCGAGCAGCACGCCTACAGTCAATATCCTTATCCGAAAGAAGCGCTTCAAGACTGGCACGTATGAGTGACGAATCACACGAACCGCGAAAAGCGTATCCACCTCGTGTTTTTGAAAGGGAACGTACGAAGGCTAAGCGCACGTTTGCTACTGCTGAAAAATTAAAGTGCATTTCTAGTTTCGATATTTACTGGAAGTTTCTTTAGTTCAAATTTTACTCCCTTTAACACTGAATAATAACTTACAGGAAACAGATGCTATATAACTTCCTTGAAACATAAACGAATAATAAAGAAGTCTAATAAACATGCCCGATCCTGAACTTACAATCTCCGGCTAGCCTTATCAAATCATTCAGCAGTAATGCTGAAAATTGGTCGTAGTTTAGCACCTCGCCCTCTAAACTTTTTTCGCAAAACAAAGCAAACCTGCAAACAGTCGGAAATTATAACAGCGATAAATTAAATAAATCCATATTAAAGCGTGAAAAAAATTTTATCTAGTTATATCTGGACCTAATAGACCCACAACATGCTAAATCTCGATGCATATTTACTGAGTTTAACACTGTAGTTAGTTACAAACGAATTTAAGATATGCACTACTCAAAAACTTGCCACAAATTTACAAAAAAAAAAAAAAAAGAGGTAAACAATTACAAAAATAATAAACTATTATTGAAAAAATTTTTGAAAAAAAAAAAAAGTGGTAAACTGCGTCAGAAAATTTATATTAGGTAGCTCACGTTTGTCTTCTTCTCCAGTTCATTGACCGGGCAAATCCCTTCACAATGTCGTTGACAAATGAATCGGTGACTGGAATGAATGACGCATCGGTTGAAGAAGAATCGTTGCAATCCGAAGTCCACTCTTCACTAATAAATTTTCCTAATATCCTAGCTAACAATACGGTTGCTTCTTTCCGTACATCTGATATCCTATCTGAAATATGGAATACTTTCCAATAAGTCAGCTGTACCATCGTCATCGACTACAAGATATAGAAAACAAGTCAAGGTGATACAAAAAAAAGGTTCCGCTTAATCATCGATTCTGTATTCTTTCATGTCAAAAAGTGATAACTAACCATTAGCTAATGTTAAAGCTATGGCAGCCAAATATTCATTAATTTCACGCATGGGGAAGAGATCACATAAAAGAACACATTGTCTGAAAAGAAAAATTGATTTCGGAAAATTGAAAAAGTCAACTGATAAAGAAATTATGAATAACAAAGTATATTAAATTAAACTAGAAGTTGTAATGGGAAAGGGGAAGAGGGAGGAAGGAACTATTAAGAGATGTCAGTGTCAGCTACAAGGAAGATATTAGGATTGTTTCAACGAAGAATAAGATTTACCTAACGTATTCATGCCTATACCTCCAATTTCGTCCACCATCAGCATCAGAATGCAAAAAATTCGGTAATACAGATAATAATTTTTGTCGTGTAGCGGGTGTTACTAACTGAAACAAAATGATCCCTTCTTATATTCGTATGGGAAGATTATTTAAAACCAATAAGTTAAACACCCGGATCACACAAATATTCAATAATTAGTTGAAATCAATTAGCTGTAGCTCTCTGAAAAAATGAAAAAAAAAACTGGCAGTTAGGACTAACGATATTAACACTTAAAATCCTTAGTGGTGATCCTAACATTTCTCGAACTGTTCTGATTGGTTTATTTTAGCCAAAAGTTACCCTTACACAGCACACTACAACTCTCAGTATAACATTAAACCCTGCATAAAAGTTCTGGTAAACCAAGAACATACCTTAAAGAAATCATATAAATGATTCAATAAACCAAGTTTTACATCTTCTACATCTTCCATGAATCGTTCAAATACGGGTACCAAATGAACATCAGCATTTTCCTCTCCAATGATTGCTGCAATTTCATGAATCGATGATGCCAACGTATGTCGAACACGCCACTAGAAAACTTTGGAATTAAAAAATGAAAATAAAGTCATTTTCTTCTTAATACACGTGACAATTAGTTGATTTATTTTTCTACCAACTACTATTAAACTTGTAAAACATTTCAATGAAATAAACGTCCAATAATATTCACTCGACCATCCATTTTGTTAGTTATAATCTTATAGTGCGGCATGAAGCAGTTGATGAAACACATTATTGAGAATTCGACTCAAACACAAATTTTGCACGAGAAATTGAAACAAAATTATTTTAAAAGATAAAGGTACCTGCATATCCGATGCTAGCTGCTTGTAAGTACCCATGATACAAGGCCAGTTATTGCGACCAAGAGTAAAAGCAACTGCAGGGAAACTGTGGGCACATTGCCGATTTATTTCGCTGTCTGCATTATCACACGGTGAAACCATCTGTACGAAACTGTCTAACAAAGCTTGTGGTACTATCATCTAAAAGTTTCGAGCAATTACTTTAATTGTATTTCTTCCAAACAACAACTAGATTTTTAACAGCCATTAGAAGCTGAAATAAAAGTCGTACTCCCTCTTATAATGATATTTAGCTATCATTAATTACTCTGCTGCTACTAATAATAACTAGATTATGACTGTTTTAACACCAGTGAAATTTGAAAGACATAAACTAATGATCTGCTTAAGAGTAAAACCTGAGTTCTAAAAGTAACAGCTGAAGACGTCGTTTGCTCATCTTCATCACCATCAGAACTCGGTAATGGATCTGTTTTAGACACTTCCGTGAAAGCTTTATCCCCTTCATTCAAAGTTATATCCATTTCCTCACCCTCTTCCGCGGCGTAAGAATCACATTTCAGGTGCCCATCAAATCCAGTCCCAGTATCCTGAAAATTTTGCATTCCAGATAAGCTTATTCCCCAGTAAAAATCAACAACATTTGCTCTTGTTTAAGCACAACTTGAATTAGTGAAGTGGTAAAACACTATACAAAAAGGGTTTAAAAAGTGAAAGTCACCAAGCCAAGATTGCTTTTCCGAAGGCTATTCTTTTTGTTAATATTTATCAACAAATCGCCAACTACTGAATAGGTTGAATTAAATCATCTAGTAATCTAGGAAAACCGCATAAAGTTTGCTCCCTGTGACTCTTAATTTTAAGCAACTAGGTTAACTTTTATCAAATATTGAAGCTATTATGAAATCAATGGCTCTTTAATGCAAAGCCGATATTTTAACATGTGATATATTTCTGGGATAATGCTGACATGTGGTAAGACGTAGTTATAAGTAAAGGAAAATGCAAGACGTTGATAAGTTAATCTAATGTTTTCTAAAAGTTAATATATAAAGTATTAAATTAGGGATAACAATATGACAGAAAACCAAACAAAAGCTTACATTCACCCCATGTTTTGGTGAACTGAAAAACAAATTCGAATGTCGTTGAATAAATTCAGCCATAAGTTCTTTAACATTGCTTTTATTCTTATTCTTATTATTGCTATTGTGGTTAGTAACTGCATTCTTCCCATATGACCGTAAATCAATGTCAAAAGAACCGGTTGACCAATATATAAGTGGATAATACGAGCTCATATCATCGTTATCATCCGTTTCTGATGGTTCCTGAAAAGAGACTACCAAGTAAGAAATCTTCCTTAAAATTATTACTGGCCTGGGAGCAATTCATCATTAACTTGGATGGTTGTCTACTAAAAATAAGACAATGACGATAACGGTTTTCAAGTAAATAGCTCGAAATTTTTGAAATCAAACTACAACTTCGAGCCTGTTTGTTCCAGCATTACTTGGTGGTCCAAACTAAAACCTCACTGCAATGCAAATTTAAAGCATTTTTTAAATGAAGTTTTAGAGAAAAAAAAAAATCTTGCCTCAAAGCAAATTTCTATATCGTCATCTTCAATGTCCATCGGACAAGGTTCGTCAATATTACTGATGTCATCATCTTGTTCATCACCGCTACTGCCATCATCGTTATCATCAGCGTCAATTACCAATTTTGTTAGGTCGCAATGCGTTGAACATGATGCTGCTACACCATTACCAGTGTTCATGCTGAATAATAATTATATATATATATATATATATAAATAAATAATATGCGGGTTAGTAGGTCCTTTTAATAATATCAAGGTCGAGTCCTTTGATCATAGCGCAGTAATGATTTATAAATTCATGATTCACTGGTGACTCGTTAACAGTCAGGACAGTCTTCTTAATTTTGATCATTTAATTACAGAGAATGCGATGTTCCAGGTAATTATTATCTATCATTATCTATCCACATTAGGTATCATTATCTATCCACAAGTACAATATGGAATCTAGCACCGACTTAATATTCATATTATCAATAACAGTTACACATGTTATATATACATTATCAATAACTGTATTAAAAATCTGTAGTAAATCAATCCCGGCTGTATAAAACAATGCAAGAACAAGGTAAAATATGTTACATGAAGAAGATGCATCAGTAAAACAGCTAGATGATAGATTAACAGTAAGAAAATGAGAGACTTACGAACTGAAATTGAAGGAGCTATGAGATTCTGTAGAATCATCCGATAAGGCCCATGAGTCTAGCAAGCACGTCAATTCATTCAGAACATATCTGAAATCCTGAGTGGTTTTTAATTCAACTTTTCCACTGATTTTCCACTGTTGTGAGAGATACGGATATAGGAGCACATTTAATTACAAATAAAAATGAAAACGTCCTTCATTTAAATGTGTGGAAGAAAAAAAATAAAATCTTTATTATTTGATGTTTATATAAATGGTACTTCCATAATCAAGAAATACAAGTTGTTCAACAACCTTTGATCCTCAGATACTGATAATGACGATTCCTTCGACTCACTGTCTATATCGGATTTCGGAAGCATCACGCCTGGAGGTAGCTGATTGTACAATTCATTTTCGTCATCACCCAAAATTGTTCCATTACTTACACTGTTACTGCTCATACTCTTACCATCTTCTACTATATCAGCTGTAAAAAGAAAAATTAAAACATACTGTTTAATTAATTTGTGAGATTTAAACAAGCTTGAAATATAAGAATTCTGAAATATAATGAAATATAAGAAAATCAGGATAGTTTAATCATTTGGAATACTTGGTATGAAACTGAATGATAGGGATAATATATCACTAGATGATCGTACTTTTAATTTACAGTAAAAATTTGTTTAAATTAATTTAGTATTTACACAAAGAAATCCATGTGACGACAGCAATCAGAGAAGACAGATTGAATTATACCAACAGAAAAAGTAATATCGAATATCTAATTCGAAAGAAAACGCACAAAAAATGCATAACTAACAATTTGCGATAACCAAGCGTCCATCCTTTATTTCAAGTCCCATAAGACTTTTATCAGCAAATGTTGCAATGAAATATCCAAGATGTTGGAATGCTACATGTGTTACCTGCAATAATAAAAAATGAATAAGAAGCTTACATTTCAGGCCTCTCGAACAGTGCGAAATAAGCAAATTAGGCTTTGACGAAAACAATTTTCATGATGGCCGCATTAAAAACGGTGTTCCAAACTTCACACTGATAAAGACTGGACGAGGAGTCCAATCAATTCTTCGTAGCGTTATTCTGATATATGAGAAATTTTGAAATTTCGAAGAGCGATACATTTAAAAGTAATAGTGGTCAGGAGATAGAGAAATTATTTTAAAACACACTGTCATCATCAACATCATCATGCTAGACACTAAACTACTTGCTGAAAGAAAAAAATCACAAAATCTCCCACTCTTCTCTTTCACGATAATTTCAACCGATTAAATTATTTCTTGTAATTTTATTCAACCATTTTAATAGATAATCTTTACAATTAATATATTATATGCGTAATTGGATGGAAATTGGAAGCTTGTCTTTATTAAACGAATGAATCCACGTTATTCAAATAATTCGTCTGGAAAATTGATTGCAGATTATAATTTTGCTTGTAGAAATAGTAATACGTGGAACAACAATTCATAAAACATTAAAAAAAAATTTTTTTTATCCTTAGTAACGACAAATAACGGCCAACAATAATCAGTCGAATAGATTATTAAAAAAATTAAGTAAAACTTTATTTCGTGAGCAGAAAAAAAAGAAGGAAGAGGAAAATCAAAAAAATTACCCAGCGTGAAGTATCATGCAGTAAAGTAATAAAACGTGGTGCAAGTTTGCACTCTTTCGTTTCCACCGTACAATTCTTTGCAACATCTACGAACACCTCACATGAAGATTTTCGTACACCCCAGACTGGATCCTCAGTTGTTGCCATCAAAAATGGCACCGCAAACTGCAATCAAAATAATTCCCACATTTATAATTTAATTTTAAAATATAGTTCAATTTAACTTTTGAAATTTGAACCTTAAAGGCTTACAAAAAAGTCTGAAACTGGAAAAAAAGTTAGTGGAAAGCAAAAAAATGACAATATTAAATAGTAATACAAAACTCTATTTGAATATCCCCCGTTTTTCCTCACTTCCTTCCCTTCTCAAAAAGATATTTTCCTACCACTTCTCTTTTTTTATTCCATTCATGCTAACCACTATTACTTTCTACTAAAAAATTTAAAAAATCATAATATAATTTAAAAAAATCAATACAAAAAAATTTGCATTAATTTCATTTTCTTTTCCACCTGTTCTGTAAAATTCTTCCCGAACATTATCGCCAATTTTCCCAGGATTGTTACACATATCTGGAATTTACGGAATGATTGATGACCGGTTAGACAAATTATATATTGTAGCAATAATAACAACTAATATGTAATAACGAATGAACTTATCATACATAAAGTTATTTCCATAATAAACAACACTATCACATAAACTGTTAAGCACTAATATCAAAATTTTCGTAACGTATCTTTCAGGTTACTTTTTCGAAATGAATAACATATTACCCAACTGAATTCAAGGGAAAAGTTACTCAATAAGATGAACAAATCTTTACATACTATACGAATAACGACAATATCATATCACACTATTGGCAAGAGAGTTGGCCAATTTAGTGGAATGGTTAAGGATTATATCTAATCCAGTGTATATTATTATCAAAACAAATTTAATCCACTTCGTTCCTTTCAACTCAAACTAATTCAAAATTATTTTACTGTTCATCAAGTATAACAATACTATTTTTGTGTTTCATCAGAAAAAAAGTTTGTTACCAGTGGAAAATAAAAAATTTAGTGTATTTTAATTGAATAAACCAACACAAGCAGTACCATCATCTACAAGATTCTTTATAATCAAAACTTCATAATTTATATGTAGAAATCAAAACACTATCAGCATATACACGTACATCTTCACATTAAGTATCTGAACTATTAAAATTTATCCACCAGTTCGCGCACCTTCAATCCCTCAATTCAAGTATTTTGTCATATGATAATTCGATTATTCTAGTAAACATGCGACTTCATCAACATTCTCCGTAATTATATTTACGTGGCTGTTTACCACACTCCTCCCTTAACTTAAAAAAATATGCAACATATTATTGACTTTGCTGCAAGATCCGTAACTTGTGTTGTATCATTGTACCACATCGCAATTCATTTGATATAATAATAATAAACAATTAGAATCATTTAGTAATTTAATCAGCCTAGGAGAAATACTGTTTGCTACTTCCACTGTTTTATTAGATTGCATATTTTTGAGATTTCTACTCGTTTTCTCTGCTTATACTGATGAACAGAGTGCGGGAAATGTATTTTCCTTTAGGTGCTGACTAGAGAATATTTTCTGCTTGTTTCTCAATTGACTGATCGATGTGCCCCAAAAATTAACACGCGGAATTCCAAGTACTATCGATTCAAGTCTACAGTTCACATGCTCTTGGATTAGCAAAACCTTTCTAGAAAGTTTCAGTAACGAATATTCATAATTCCGAAAATCCAGTTTTTCAGTTTCGTAACTCCAAAATTGCACCAAAACATGCACGGGAAATGTGCTTCAAATTACTTTAATTTTATTTTCGAATGAGAAATCACGAATCCTCACAATCACAGAACACTCCGAATGTCATTTCGATCACGAACTTAAATCTGTATCACTACCACTACAAAATATGTCCTGTTCTGGGAAACATATTCGGTTGCAAAAATGAATCCCCGTAATCCTAAGACGATACATCACCGCCTCCGGAAATATCGTATCCCGAAATCGATTTTCAAATCTTGAAAGCTTCCTCTATCCCTCATTTGACCGGCCTCCACATGTTTGTACATGTCAGTCTTCTACCAAGGAATTTCACGACTAAGAAAAGGTCCTCCAACCTTCAACCTGACCCGATTTCTGTTTCTAGATGTTGTCAGGTGATATACAGCTACAGACAACTTCATGTTTTTCAGGGATCCATATTCATTCTATCATTGTATCGAAAAGATCTCTCAGAGGTCAATAAAAAGCAGTCCCGTTCACGGCAGTTTAGACCACATCTGTTCATCACAAGTTCGATTTTCTCAACCGACTCAGTGTCTTGGACAAGTCAGTTTAAATGAAGAGGGAAAATTCGTATCAATTAATGCATCTTAAATGTGTCCGTATTATTATCTTCCCCCTACCGAATAGCTTTTGCAAATAGTTTTTCAAAAATAAGGAATGAGGGAGGGCAGATAATTCCACAGAAGTGTCAGACATTTGTGAGATTTTATTGTCAAGTAGTGAGACTTTATTGTCAAGTGATCAAGTCGAAGCAATTCCACCTACCTCATTTCCCTCATCCCTTGTCCACCTTTATCATTGAACCCCTTCCCATAGTTTTGCTCTTCCCCTGTTAAGTAATCTTGATGCTGGCACAAAGAAGAGGAAAAGATGTTTCGCAATATGTGTATAATTTCTGCCACATGTCTACATGTGTGTAAAATTCTCGTTGAAAAATCATTGAGAACATACGCAAATGACATGAGGTTAGTTTGTCAAAATGACCTTTGACCAGAGAACTACTCTTTCACCCTACGCTAATCCCCCATCCACTAAAATAGTGAACTAAAGCGAGGTGAAAACCTCTAGTCTTTTTGGCACAAGCTCAAGTTACGAAATCATTCTTCCTCCCATCGCTTCTTTTGTTCTTTGACCTCCCCTCCATATGGCAAATATCCACAAGATCACCAAAGACAAAAAGAGGAATGGAGCTAATACGAGCAATGTCACATTTTAAAAATGGAAACTATAGTAGATTTAGGGATGCCATTACCCGTCTCGACTCGTCCGAGAGTTCCCTCATTATTTCATATCTCCTTTCACAGCTATACTACACCTATGCATCTAATGGTTACCATACTTTACCCCATTCATAATAATCCCGCGATTTCGAAATCAACAAATTTACTTTTCGAACCAATAAAATACACGTGGGCAAGCTGATACTACGCGTGTCAATGCAGATAGTTCTTTGCTGCCAAAATACATAGCAATCTGCGAAAGAAGAAAAAGTGCAGTTCTGAGACAGCGCCCCACAATAATCCGTGGTATCATCCGTAATTAGGCTGACCCCCAGACACTCTTTAATGCCACATTAATACCTCAAAAGGAAAAAATGTAAAACTTCAGTATTACTTTTCGGATTTGAAACGCAGTATCTTGTAGCAGTATGCTATATCTGCCGAGGAAATTTTCGAAAATCCATCTCTTCGTTAATGCTCCCGGCCATGTGACAATTTTGCAGAGGAGCTGAAAACATTACGAACATTACTATCCATATTTTAATTATAATATTTCTTAACCCCAGTCACCGGTTGTATTCTTTCACTTCTCTTCAGAAACTTTATTGTTTTCAGCATTTCAGTACACATATTCCGGTGAAGGCAATCTTCTTCAATCAGCAAACCATAAATACAAAGAAACCAAATGAACGTGAACCGCGCCCGTATGGCTAACACAAGTTCTTTTATTTATTAATCCAAATTACTTTCAAAGAGAAAGAACAAGAGATGCTAGTACTACCATACAGTTTCAAAAATATCAGGTTTGAAGTCTCAAAAACAAGAAAAAGCAAGAAAAAGAGGACAAAAACAAAGCAAGAGAACAAATTATAGAATGGCATGTAGCAGAAACGACAAGTAAATCGACCCTTTTTGAGACAATTTCACTACATGCAGTAGCATAACTTGGCATCGCAATCAACACATGATCACATACACGGAGACACTTTGCGAAATATCTGGACACTTACACAAATGCTGTCCAACATGTTTCTAAACGGATGTTTTCCAACTTTAGAGATAACTAGATTGCGGCATCTCATGAGCTCAAGCTATTCACAAAGCGCCCCCAAAGCTTACATACAATGAATATGACGAAACCAAGTAAAACACTTAGCTCTGTATGAAGACTACGGCACGTGATATATTTGACCTGTCATAACAGCATATGTACATATACATATATATATGATGGGACGACAAGCGCACAACACATCAAAGCTGGCTGTGATATGAATTTCATTTAGCGACACATCACCGACCACTTTGACGTGTTGGAGAAGTCCTTTTCGATAAATTCTCGAAAAAGAAAACCGTCAATCCTAAAACACAGTACAGGGGTCAGTCAAAGAGTAGCACAAGAAGACCTGTGTAGAAACATCGCGCGCACTGTAGCAAAATTGAGTTCGAGATTTACAAACCGATATGTAGAACAAACAACTGACTGTGCACCATTTACGAAATCAAAAAGTACGTAACAAAACATGTTGAGAGATACCGCAAACAATACACCAACCAGTTTACTACACCTTACTTCTTACTTGCTATAAATCTAATTATATATCTTACTTGCTATTTGCCGACAAAAAACCTTTATCGATACCGATGTTTTTTTTTTTTTTTGATTCTCGAGAAATGAGCATATCAACTGCGGACGAAACCAGCTGCTTGCTGCGAAACAACCGCATCCCACCTCTCTACATAACAGAAATTCTGGCATCCACCACGACCCTTAACAGATCCAACCCTCTCAGTTCGTTTGGCTGGATCGCCTGGCCCCAAGTTTTCTCCGAGAAACACTCTGCTATGCGCGCAAAAACTCGATCCACTGAAAGATTTAAATTCCACTAACACCACACTAAATTGTCAGTTCTCATCAAGTGAAACAGTAATGCCACTCCCATATCAACCTGACGAGACAAATCATAATAAAGGTTTTCAACTAGCAGTTGATAATCCTAATGAACAATTCTTAGTGTACCTCACAACTTCATGCAAATGACACATCCACAACCCTTCCAATTCTTAATGTGCAACTATTCAAAACATCAAATTTGCAAACCGTGCTGCAGCGCATAGAGTTATGCTATACCGATTGGACAAAGGAATTAACAATGGAGGAAGCAATCCGAGTTTCCAATGAAAGGAAAGAGGCCATAAATCTTTCAAAAGTCGTTTTTTTTTCTTTTTTTTTGTGTGTGTCGTCAAATTCACAACAAGCAAAAAAAAGAAGGAAACGATCTAGCAACAGGAGGAAAAACCAGGAAATGCGGGAGATGGAAGGATGATGATAATGGGAAACGGTACGAATAAGAGAATGGTGTGCCTCAAATACATTAGGATGCGCACACACACATGTACATACCACATACATTCTCCAATAGGCTTATAACAACAGTTACGGCAAATACACATTAAAAAAAAAAATTTTTTTTTTTATATTGCCCGTACTCGCTTCCCTTTTCCCTTCCCAGTAAAATCATCCTAGCGCAGCATTTCTTTATCCATAAGATATCAGAAAAGGAGCAAGACACAATAGTATAATACCCGTAACATCACCGTATCGACAGATACAATGCTGAATACCAATCCTCACTAGAAGGGAATTGAGTCGAGGGCGGAGAGGGAAGAAAGAGGGAGGAAATGGAGCGCCATTTGCTTCAGGGACACCTGTCGTTCCTTTTTCACTTCACTGTTAAGCAGCTGTGATGATTTGATAATAGTGTAAGGAAGAGGGAGAACTTCTTGTTCTCCCATGAAGCTTCCTCCACCTCTTCATCCAACATTCACCTTTCTTATACTCCCTTCCACTACTACTACTACTACTACACTACCACCACCACCAATACTATTTACCCTTACATCCTTACACCATTTCTTGTACATGACAATCCATCTCAACTCGAGCAACGGTAAATGGAATAATGCCTTTGTCTCATTTGCTTCATATTCGCCCTTATACCCATCCTACATTCACAGCATACACGCACATCGTTACCATTTTATTCTCATCACATTATGGTCAACCCTTATCGGCAACCCCAAGCCAAATAGAAATGGTAATACTTCTCCATCTGCTGCTTTACTCTGCCCCAAATAAATACCCAAAAATACGGTACACGAACACCCTTGATGCCAAAAGTATGCATTACATACATACAACACACGGTTGCACCTGTTGCCACTTTTTCCCACTAGAAACTCTCCATTTTAACGATAACGAAAGAACACACCACTATTTAATAGAGGATCGCATAGAAAACCATCGTTATCGAGGTGACCGCCAAGGTTATCATTCTAGTTATCATCAGTATTACCCTAATCATTACAGCCATCACTGTAAGACCAGTAGAATAGCTGGCATTAGTACCACTACCATCATCATGTCATAACTTCCATTATCATTGCCAAAACAGTAATGTTACGTCTGCGATCGTTACGAACAAAGCAAAATTGGAGCAGAAGTAAAAGCATTCCAGGGCCGATTTGCACTAAGGTGAAAAGGAACCGCCACAACTTTTTCCTATATATTTCCCGGCACCAAGGTCCCTCATCTAACTCGGCGCGAACTGTAGTTCAACATTCCAACCACATTTAATGGCATTAATAAAATAATTCAATCTAGCAAATATGATTCCCAAAAGAGCAGGCGATGGATGTTTGCAGCATCAAACTTCGATCTCCCAGAAACAGTAAGCCTGGTGAACAAATGGCATGAACTCCTTAAAATTTAGTGGCATTTTCTATTTACAAACCCTATGGCACCCATTTCTCATAGTTCATAATAATGCCATCAGTTTGAACAGCGATACAATACTAAAACAAATAAATTACTAACCATGCATGGGATGACTTCGAACTACGACCACAATTCTACTGGACGCACTAAATCAAAAACTGCTCTAAAAATTCAGCCATAATTTCGACCCAAAACAATCCTCGCTACAGTACGAAGCCATCCAAATGCAGACACATAATTCGATTATGAACTTAAATCATAGTTGATGAGCTAAAAAGTAACACGTAAAACAAAAGCAATACTGCACATACAAAAATACCAGCAGTTCCAACTAATCCGATTTGTGCTTGTACCGAATATCGCACTTTTTATTGCCAGTAACAGCGATAAAAATAACGGAACACAACTGCATTTGTGTCAGTGTTTGTAACATCAACGATTCCCGCGATAAAGTCGCACGTGTAGTAGTTATGCGAATTGCCGATCGAGATTATTCCGGATAAACTACTTAGAGAGGTGGGGATGATACTTTATGATGGGAGCGTCGCCGTGATACGAGGCGAAAAACAGAATAGTGATACGACCTTCAAATTTTAACGTCTCACTACCCATGTCTTTCACCACCGACACACAGCATGCTCCAGAAGGTATGGATTGTTTCTTCCGGTGTATGCATTATTTAAACTAGACCCCCTGGAACATCTTCCCACAACTTTACTAGATGCATGCTTTGACATTCTGAATTATTCTCGAAAAATTTGGAAGCTTTGATAATATCCAGCTCTTCCTATTATTTTAATACATAATTAGAACTTGAAATGATTGTTTTCTAAAAACTTGCTCACTGGAGCAAAAACAATTCCACCGTGCCCTAAGTAATACATTAAATACATCTGAAAATACAGAAACTAGACATGCAGGAGTGTAATTTGAACAGGTGCTTCAAAAACTTGTACAAAAGGACAGGAAGAATACATTGAACCGAAAGTGGATCTCAACATATGCAACCACATATTCTTCTACATACTTCGTATTTAATCAATCCGGTCGTATCAGAAATGCATCGAGAAAAAACGGTGATGCACGTTAAACTTTTCCCTGAGTAGGGTAGGGGGATGTTAAGATCCACATTCCACTCATAAGGAATCATCACAAATATACTCGAGAGTAACCAGAAGTAAACAAGCGCCAAGGAGAAAAAAATGGTATCAGGAATTGTCTACACAATTTACAAACAAACATGTCCCAACAAGCAGGATCAGTAACGTCATTCCAGAACGCTCTAAATACAATGCAAGCATGACCTTATAATCAATGAAGTGTTTTGCAGCAAATCTCAATAGAGCAAAACCAGCATTTTTAAGGCACCTATGGAAAGCCAATGAAAACCCCAAACTATGGTTTCTGATATTCAATATATCGTATTAGGCACTTTGAAATGCAATTTTTGTTAGTTGTCTCGCATAAGATACAAGGAAAAAAAAAAAAACTGTTGCTACAACAGACTCTTGATGAAATCCAAAATCAAAACCAAAAAATGGAACCGAAATAACTACTGAATTGTCACTTCATTAAAATTCTCTACTCCATACAAGTAGGGACAGAAATAAGCTGTTAACTTACCGTTAATGACTCCACTCGCTGGTCATCGCTAATAAATTGTGAATAGTCAGTAGGGCAGTAACAATGCCCGAACAATATAGGACAAATCACATTTTGTAAGCTTCCTGAAAGATTTGATGCAAAATAAAGCAGTGTAGTTAGTTCTACCAATCTTACAAATACTAAATGCCAATATTCAAGGTTAGAAGATAGAGTGGGACGGACGAGAGGACGACCTGATTTGAGGAACAGCAATGAATTTTTCGGTTACTTGAGTATATCAACAGATATGGACGCTATAAGAATTTGGTCCAATGATGTATAGAATACTGACAGACTGAGATCACGTAAAATGAAACACAGGAAGGCTTCAAGTACAACCTAGCTGATATCAATTTGTTAAAAAGTGATTTTCACTGAGAAGAAAAACCATACAGCAAACAGAATAAATATAATTAGAAATATCAGATTAACTGAACTAATCAGGCCCGATGCAATAAATGTTTTAGATGTAATAGCAGCAGCGCCAAGCTGCAACAGTAACAGTAATATTGATGGATCAATCACTACTGCTAATAGTAGCAGTGACGGTAGTAACGGCAAAGATAAAACAGAAACAGCATAATAAATGGTAAATTGTTGCAACAATGATGGGAAAAAAATGACCTGGTGCATACGAACTATCGCGCTCAAATCGGATGGAGCGAAAGTTATATTTATATACATATATATATATATATATATGCGTGTGTGGTGCTCGCTGAGTGATGGTGATGATGTTGATGATGAAAATGAAAGGAGGGGGAGGTATGATGCAAGAATAGCGCGTACCGAGACGAAAGCCTCAGCGCAACTGCTGCGTTGACATATATGCCTGCGATATAGGAAGATTACTGTCAACCCTGCTCACATCAATGAAAAGGCAAGGAGGAACAGAAAGACGAGCAATGAGGTTGGATAGAAGGAAGTGTAACCTGTAACACATCAAACAGAATGGGAAAGAAATCACTATGATTGAAACAAAAGGGGTTTACTGAGACAGGGCCAACGAAACTAAACAGCTGTATTTTTTGCTAACTTCATACTAGATTATCGTTAGTGTAGAGAGGAAGACGAAAATACCGCAGGTGAAAGGAGATGATGAGATGCAGAAGGGTCAAGCTAGGAAGATTGAGAGAGGAGGACAAGAAGATATGAGATGCAGTGGGTCACTGACTAAAATGACGCCTTCGAAAAGGTCATTAAATCCACCAAAGAAAGCATTGTTGGCATGCATCCTACCAAACCACCTATCTCATTTTATGCTGCTGTGTCGATGTGTATTTGCACGCAAAAAGAGTAATGCAACCAGCAGGCAAGCAACTCGTGCAAGCAGTTAGCGCGACAAGTTCGGGGACCTCCGACACTGGCAACCAAACCATCCATCCCATTGCCACAATCCTTCTCTCTCATCCGTTGCTGGCTGAGTTTTAGTGTGCTATGACCCTCCCTCTCCTCCTCCCTACCAGTTAGTTTTTATGTCTACCGAACGAGAGCAGCCAACGACTAACTCAGGATTACAAGGGCGGGGCACACTTACCTATCCGCCTCCAAACTATTCATTCACTATTCCCTTCGTTGAGGTTGTGCGGAGGGATAAATGTTATCACAGATAGACGAGACAGAAAAGTCCTGGACAGTTGCAATATGTGAGAGATGACAGCTGAAAAGGAGAGTCTAAGAAGATGAGGGAAATGAAGAAAAGTATAGTTGATCATTAATGAGACGTATAGGGAGATGGGAAATGTAGATGATGACATTTTTGGCGCCGTGTAAAAAAAACGCCGCTAGCCGGTCTCACCAATTGCACACACTACTCTCCCCCTTGCACTGTTACTGCTTACCTCTCTTCCTCCTCCCTCCCTCGCTCCCTCCTTCTCTTCCCTTTCTCAATGCAGGATTAATTTCAGCTATTTTCAGCAAGAAGTCTCACTCTTCTCCTCCTTCCTTTCTTTTTCTTCCCTTTTCCTCCACTTATACACTTACTCGTCCTCTCTTTCCCTCATACATACTTAATGTGTTTATTGATTGGTTACATGTGAGCTGGTATAACATCGACTACTTCACAAAAAAAGGAAAAGGTGATAGTAATAGAAACATCTGGAAAGAAGTACAGGCAAATGATAAGGTTGCATTGATTGATAAATGTAGTTGGGATGCCAAAGGTCACGTAGGTCAGGACAGGTAAGCTATCCCCTTTTGAATGAGTTTCTACTGGAGATCGCTTTAAAAACCTCCTATATTTCTTGCTTTCTAACTCCTCATCTCACTCTGGGCTCAAAGATCAGCATTCTCTTTCTAAATGCCACTGCTTTCAATCTCTTTCCTTCACTCTACTTTTTCGTAACGGTTAAATCCAACAAATTTTTTAGGTCCTTCTTCCTAATAAATGCTCTCTGAGAGTTCACGGAGCTAGCTCCTCGATCTCACATTTCTGGAATCATTCCCAGTGGAACAGAGCATAACCTCTTTCATTTCCACTGTCAAGATATTTCCTGCATGTCACTTATTCGTTCGTGAAATGGAAACATTTTAAGGGAAGCAAAAAGTTGTCACAGTTGCGAATTTTACTCTTCGTACAGTGAAAGTAAAGAAAAAACTTCTCACTAATGGAAGATAAACTACTACCTGATGCAGACAAATCTGATAGGAGAAAACTTGTTCTACCAAAAACGATCTAATCCAGCCATACTGCGCAATGATGCTCCCTGGCTATAGGTTAACACCCCTCTACTCATCACTAACCCGGACATTTCACAATGACATACACACACACACATACACACAACATACATACATATATACTTATAAATACTACTTGTTTTCATATTTACTCTGTTCAGGAAGCGGTAAAATGAATTAGTTTACCATCTGGCTAGTTCATTATATCATGAAAGTTAAGTTGTAGAAATGGCACAAGTAATTAGAGAAAATAATGAAATGCTAGAATGAATGAAATCTAGGCTTTAGTATAGATGGAATTAGATCCAAAATTAGTATATGAAAATCAGTAGATAAGCATGTAATTTAGTTATATATTGCATGCAATAGCTTGTTTGATTGTTTTTGAATTAACCTTTTGCTGTTTAGTTCCTTATAAAAAAAAAAAAAAAAGAAGAATCGTTAATATATTTGTCACTTTCTATTTCGTCTTTTATTCTTCGTTTTCCTTTTTTTCAATGTGCAATAAAGGTAAGTTAAAATGGAAAAGGAAAAGACTGACTGAAAAAATACATTTTCTTTCCATCAACTATCAAATAAATGGTTTTAGCTTCAGTTTCAGGAATTGAGAGATGAACTTAAGATGAGAAGTAGTAACTTTTATTTATTTTGTAAAAAAGATATGTTGTTATTGTATGCACATATTGTTATTGTTATCTTCTTTTTTTTTTTTTTTTTTTTTAATTGTTTTTGAAATGCATCTATTGTTTATCAACTATTCGCTCCTTTTTATGCATCATTTCTATCATTTGATCTTGTTATTTTGTGAATTTTTGAAAAATAATTAATTATGCTAATTTTTTCTAAATTTTTTTTTTTTTTTTTTTTTTTGCAATTTAACTCAAATAAGGAACTGTTTTATTCATTATCAATGCTAAATATCAAAAACCATGTAGCAATACTGGATGAAGAAGTGAAATTTGTACATTGCACTGAGCTGAATGTTGTACTGATCAAACCATTTCTTATCAGCAGCAAAATGATATATAATCAGTTGTAACTACAATGATATCAGTTATAATTGTTTTATTTTTATCGTTCTTTTTTTTTTTCATTTTCAGTTACTAAATGTAAATACTATACTCATTTAAAGTAAAAAAAAAAAAAGAGAATTGTAATGTGAAGGATAAATTATTCTCAGTGAATTAATTTCTTTAAAATATTATTAAATACATACATTTAATATTTCAATAAGAGGAGACCAATTTGAAAAATTCAAATTCAAATACTAATTCTTTGTCGAAAAAAGTTAAAAAAGTTTTTACAATTTTCAATATGGCATGAAAAAATTAATTAATTAAATAACAATATCATTATTATCACAATTTGTAATTATTAATTATTTTCCTTCTTCTATTTGTGCACTTCTTTTTTCTTATTTTATTATTTTTTTCTTCAAATTTCCTTTTAATGAATTGAAAAGTTTTGTTCACATCCATAATATGCAAATTATTTAATTACTCATAAATAATACATGA
>PQVD01003809.1:8033-19155 GCA_003012265.1 Setaria equina
TTGGGACATGCTGTCAGTTTAGTTTAGATTGAAGTACTTTTTATGACTTGTACTCATAATTTTCTTGGCGTTTCAGGATGCTAAGGATTTGTGTTCATTTTTTTGGTCCGTTCATAATAGATGCCTTATAGCTGGTGATTGCGAAATCAGTAATGTTGTGGATATGGAAAAAGTTGCAACATTTGAAATAAATTTTGTTCGATTTATGCTTTCTATTGAAGCAAATAGGAAAGGTTTCAGTTAGATTCATTTAAACTTTAAGCTGTATTTAATCATTATTTTAAATACGAATATACTACCAGCAGTTATATCTCAGATTTGTTTTCTCCAAAACATCAAGGCGAACTTGCATATATGGTCACTTTTTTCATGTCGAAGTTTTGTTCGCAAAAAGTCGATATGTCAGTGAGGTAACACTTTTCTTTTTATTTTACTTAACTCAGAATTCCAAAAAAAAAAGAAAAAATTGTGGTCTTTAATGCTGCTATTTAGAGTTCAGCTTACGTAAATTCTTACAGTGAGTTCTAGGGAAATTGAAATTAGAGATTTCACATATTTCTAAGAGCAGAATATTTGGTGATATTTCACAGGATTTTTGATTTATTTTTTCAGGCTTTGTTTAGGAAACGCATTATATGAACTTGTTAAACCATGGGATGAATCACTGAAAATAATTCCATCATTTCTTCCTGGCATTTGTTGTCGTATGAGTGAACTTGTTCATGCAGATCTGAATACGATAATTATAGATATGGCACTAAAGGTATCATTTTTACACTTATTTATTAGAATTAGAAATAAACCGGTTTTTGTTTTGATATTAGTAAGATTCAAATTTTAAACCCATTGGCGCTTACAAGCTTCCTCTTTCTGGCCTACCCAAATTTATTGGTAGGGAAAAGTAGAAATTCTATGATTTAAAGCATCGATAGGTGAAATCACTTCATTTTCATCGAGGAATAACTGACTTCATTTATGAATTCTTAGAAGAGATGTACTGTAAAATTTCTAAATCATAAAGGTTAAAGAGTAAAGAGTAAAAATCATTGACTTACTGCAACTGATGAATGGATAATTACTTCCAGATTTTTGGTTGCACTGTGTCAACTTGTTTAAGCGATTCTGTCGTTCACAGAAAGAATGAAACGGAAAATTCAACAATTGTTGGAACCGAGCCCGGAAATTCTGAAAGTACTTCGAAAAAGAATGTTCCTGATTATGTCGAGGAATGCTGCAAGAATTTAAAGTTTTTGGTGAGCATATTGCTACAATTTAATTTGCTCCCATTAACATTATACATTGATCGCGGTAGGAATAAGAATACTGGGAAAATATGGGTCACTGTAGTTGAATGGAGAAATTTTAAAGCTCGTTGAAATTGAAGCTGTATTCTATTTTAAACAAACTTACTGTAAAGCATTCTCTTCTTTCGTTTAAAACATCAGCATTATAAGTTTTTTTTTCTAAATAACCATGTGAAATCCCAAGTGATTATTACAAACTCAATATCTCGGTAGTTTAAGTCGTCATCATCATAACTGGGCTCCATGAAACTGACTCAAAAAACAAGTTCCAACTTATTTCAGCTTAGGCGGATATCTTGTAAACTTGTTCGATATCATGATCATCGTGTTCGGCTTGCATTACTCATTCTATTATATGATGTTTACAAAGATTGTGCCATAACTCTTGCTTCCTTGACTGAAAATGTCTTGATCGATGTTGTTCTCTTGTTATTAAATGATCCATATGAGGAGTATGTTTGCGATTTCGTAACATTTTTTCTTTACATTTACTATCTGGGTTTAAGGAATCTATACATCAATACCATTTAACTCACATGATTGTCATTGCTTTGATACTATATTCTTAACCACATATTCTGTTCAAAGGAAAATGAAAAATTGGCCAGTCTTATAAGCAAATAATCCTATTATTATTTATAACCATTTTCAGAATTGCTGCGTTTTCGGGAAAAGTTAAAGAACATTTAATCTATACAGTAAAGGAAAACTTCATCAGTCGTTTGAGAGAGCGTCTGTATTCACTATCTATTACAATACCTACCGAAGTTGTCGTAAATGGAGATGTTGAAGGATGCTTGAAGCAGGTAAGAGGAGGAAGGCTCATGTTCCAGTGCTGATGAAAAAAACCCTTCAGATATTGCTTGTTGGTTTAATCATATTTATTTAGCATACAAAAGTCGAAGAATTACAAACAGTTATAGTGAAAATAGTTTGTTGCTATATAAATAACTGTTTGAGGGAAAAATTCCGCTTTCATTAATAGAAGGCATACATATTAAGTTTTTTGATTGAGCAACACTTTCATGAGTCGTCCTCAGCGGTATGCAGCAGCTGGAAATACTCCTATTTTTTAAACAAGGGAATTTCATGCTTTACATGATTAGCAAACATGCAGTAAGTTCCAGAGAAAAAAAAACTGGAAAATTAAAATCCTTCAACTTTCAGTTGCTTGGGGCGTTACTTGCTGTGAATTCTGAATACAATACCTTTTTGTTGGGTGGGAAATTACCTGAACATTTAACGTTCGCACTATCATCTACTCTTCGATTGAATGTTAAGCGGTTACGTTTGAGCCGTGAAGTTACTCAGAAGAGCAGTGTTTTAGGCAAGTAATTTTTTAAACCATTGTAAACATGTATTGTTAACCTTGTCGACTATTCTGCAGTGTAGAATGTTTTGATACTTTTTAACTTAATCTCTTAGGTACTAGTTCTTTCATCCGTAGCGGGTTCACCACTTGTAAATGAAAACTCCTCCCACCTTTAGTGATATAGTAAATCACTTTTTTTTTGCATCATTTTTTCAAAAATTTCTGTACTTTTTCTTTGTAGGTGTAATAGACGATTTGCCACTTGCATGTAATGTCGAAAAGAAAACTGTCAATCAAATCGCTATACTTTTAACTTCGAGCAAACAGTCTCATGCAAGAACTTTTTTTTGTGTTTTTAAATCTATTGATGTTGCTAGTTTCAAATATGAGACTTTTAATGAAAAAATGGTTCAGCGCTATTACATTTTTCTTTAAATATTGCTTTTGTTTCAGATTTTTTCTTCATAAGGCTGTGAATTGTAGGATGGTTTTATTAAGAAATAATTTATAAAAAACTGAGTTTTCCTAAAACCGTTGACAAAATGAGTTCAAGTCGTTTCATTTCCAGATTCTCCTGGATTGTATTTCTGCAAATGTTGAACACACTAAACAGTTGGAAGAAATAACAGGCGGTTATCATCTCGCTGTATATTTTTTGCGAGCAGCTTGTGAGCAAAGTTCTAAACCAACTGAAAAATTTATTGATATTCTACAAGTTCTGGTCGAACAAGCCATTGCTCTGTTAGAAAGAACCGACATACATCGTACACCGCGAGACGATATCATCGAAGGTTAATCTCTGAATTTTTCCTGTATGCAGTGAAATTCTAATTATTATCAACATTTCACTATGCCCAAAAATCTCTGGAAAATTGACTTCTGATTTATAGATGATAACGATGAGCAAGGTAATGAGACTTGTCTGGTCACAGTTTTGTTATCATTTTGTGCCGCTGCCTTCATTTGTACACCTTCTGTTTTTCTGTGCCAAAAGGTTAAATTGTTTACTTTTTCCAAATAGTATTGTAGTAAACTTTTAAGAGGAACAAAATTTTTTATTGACCGATCTACTCTAAGTCCGCTATTCCTAGATTTGTCAAACTTTCATTATGTGACTTCACTCAAAAGTCATAAAAGATTCAAATATCTGGTAAAGTGAGCTCCCTGTATAAGTATCATATCCTTAAACTTTGTAGTTTGTCCGACGCTTTCCAGTTTTGCATTTCAGGGTTTGAGGCGGTTGGAAATTAACTTCACCTGTTTGTGTTCTATTTGATTCATGATCTCTTTCATTTTTTATTATGATTTCATTACAGTTAATGAATGAAGCTTTGTTTGAAATATTTGAATGGACAAAATCATCATATCCAATTTGCGCAGAAAGTGCTGAATATGCCTTAAAAGCTGCTGCTTTGGTCCGTTCCATTTAAAATTTTCTTGGATGATAGTATGAAACTTAGGTAAACAGAACTGCAATGGATACTTTAATTCCTTTGGAAGACTATTTGCATACGATGACGACTTTGTTACACTCTTCGTTCTGCATTGATTGTTTCTGGGTAAAATTAAGGAAATTTCACTTTGTTTGCTTCATTTGAACTCGTAATTAAATTGTTATTGTAACAATTTAAGGTAAGCTGATTCTTGAGTTTTTCAGTACTTCTGAAAAGCAAACATTTTAATGATTGTACCAGTTCCAGTGTTCATCATTTGGTTCTTTTCAGGCAGCAGGAGAAGCTGATACTTCCTCTCTTTGTGTAACGTACGGGAAATATCTTCTGCCAAAGATAGCTATTCGTTCTAGAATCTCTAGTAACAACTTGCGTACACCTTGTGTATTATCCTCATTGTTGGATCATTGCGAAAATCCCGAATTGTTCGGGATCACTAACCACGTTGTTGAAGAACTTCTACTTGGAGTTGACTTGGGATCACAGGTAACTATCTCCAGGTCTCGAATTTTGTTTGGATATTTCTTGTTCTTAGGTCATTCTTTTCAGGTTGTGGATATATTTGTCTATTTGAAATGTTTCAGACTTATTTTGTTTCAGGAATATCTAATTTTGATCCTCAAAGCCATACTGAGTTTTGGAATGGCTATTGGGAAATGGTTTTCTGATGTTAGGCCTCAAAAAATTGAATATGATGAAGACGATCTGGATAAGAAAGTCCCAAAACCTGATTTTGTTATATCTGTAAACAGTGTTTTAAAACGGTATGTTTAATTGTACTTTTATTGTCAATTTCGACCCGTTTTGGAACATCACTTGGATATAGACTTGCCAATGTTATTGATATATATGATATAATAGTTGTGGTGAAATTTAGTTCAATTTCTTCAGAACGAAACATCTTCTCTTCTCGTACCACATGCCAGTTCGCTTATTGGTTCTGAAGATCTTGGATGTATGTCTGAAAGATTTACGACATTTCCCAGATGAATATTTGCCAATGATTCACGAGAATTGGCTAGCAGTTTTAGATTGTCTCCGAGAGAAAAACTTGAATGTACGGTCGGCTGGATTTCAGGTTCGTGGCTTCAATTTCTTAATTTGCTGTTTTTACTTTACTTGTCTCCTCCATTAGAATCTTGCGGAAATAAGGAAGTTTCATTTTGAGGTCTTTTTTGGCTCTTAGTTGTCAAGTTTTTTAGTTTTACACTTTTTTTCTAGCAGGCTTCCTTTGCTTTTTTCATATCTTTCTCTTGTTTCCTTTACTTTGGGTTAAATTTTCGCTTTAGTATTTCATAGTACTTATATCAAATCTGTTTTATATTTTCATTACTGAATGCTTACACATTACGTTGGCAGTACTACTTTTTATCTATTTTTCTATTCCTCAAGATAACTTAATTTTACAGGTCGTTATAATAATGTGTGAACTTTCTGGCAGTTTCTGTTACCGTCGTTTTATTCCTGAGGTATGGCCAGCAATTCTTAAATTCATGCTTGAGCAAAGTACTTTAAGCATCAACGGCCAAGGAGTTTATTTGCATTCTGCTGCTTATAAATTTCAGAAAATTGTTTTGGAAAAGTAAGTATTACGGGCATTCTGACACGTTCATTGGAATAAATTTCCGTTTTCTTATCTGATATAGAACTAAAAACAAACACAATGATTGTTTGAGTGATTATGCAAAGTTATCGACGAACCACAGCCATCGTTTTGTACTGGATTATTAGATCTAATTCACTGTATTTCAAGGCATAGATTTGTTTTATTTAAAGAGTACTTTTTATAGTTTGGGTGCTGTTTTTTGTAATGTCGAAGCACGTTATGCAGATTGGCAAAGTGCTATAGAAATGGCTAAAGTATATTGTGATGTTTCACAGCCTGAAGCGTTGCAAAATGCGTCGAAAAATTTGCTTTTCATGTGTGAAACGAAATTAAAGGAAAGGGATCATGAAGCGCAAATGTGATCATTGTTATAATTTATCAGTGAATGCATCTGAAGTGCAATGAAATAGTGAGTATATTGGATAGCTTGTCTGCACGTTTAAGATCTCTTTTTCACCGTACTTAACAATGGTGTAATATTGTATATATGTAAATCAGGGAATAAAGTCAAGTAATTGTTCAGATTAATCAGCAATTCAACAACTGAGACAAGTAAGTCGTTTCACGACTCCATCGAAAGATTAATGATTAGGCCAAACGGTTTAGGCATTACACAGATGATAATGTAATTGTAGTGTTCATTTTCCATTATTCTGTACTGATTCTCGACGACGATGTCGAACTTTGGCAATACTGTCTCGACTGCAAGGATTTTAGGCAATACCGATTTGGTTTAGAAAACCCGAGGGTAAAAGACAACAATTATAAAAATATTACGATATCGGAAAATGGAAGAGAAAAAAGTCTGGGCGTACTTCACCCACATTGTAAAAGATAGAGTGTGAAGGAAGTGTTTGGTAGTTTTTTGCATATTAGGGAGAACGGAATATTGAATTTCAAGAGAGATGTGCGAGGAATTTTGCGAATAAGTAGTATTGGGGTGAAGGTGTACCACTTTTTTCTGAAGGACGTTGGAATTTGGAACCTGACTCATCTCATCGTTGTGTCACTTTTCAAAGTTTTATCTGGTTTGTTTGAGTTCCTGTCATTTTTCAATGTGATTTATAATTCGATTGCTAATCATGAAGATTAAAATTATATCTTAAATGATAATGTTTGGATTGATTTGAAATTGTTATCATATCTAGACCAAAATTATCAATGATAATGATGACCTTCATTATTAATGTCAGCAAGATTGCAAAAAGCCGCATATGTTCAAATATTTGATGAATGTAATATAAAGAGTAATTAGAAGTGTCACAGAAATGCATGAGAGGCAAAGTCTTGTAGTAAAATTAGGGCGTATTATTGTTTATCACTATGTTCATCTTTATGATGAAAAGGTAAGTAGAATGAGTTTGTTACAGAGGGTTAAGTAAAAGCTGATACTATGATATTTCCAAAGAAACTTTCTCATTCAGTACCTTTTCTGGATATCTTTGGCTTTTATACTTCCTTTTTTCAATAATACTAAACTTGTATTAATATCTTTTTGTTTTTTTTTTTCCTTAAATTTACTCCTGGAAAAGAGAAGAAAGAATTTCTAGGAACTGTTTCCGTTCATGATATTCCTTTTAGCCTTTATCTGTAGTGATTTGCTGAGGAAAGTGAAAGAACCAGAAAGAAGAAATGATTCTAAATTCATTTGTCTGCCTTATTGTTACATTGATACCGTTGTATAAAGCACAACCTTACCTATGGATTCAAAACGATGCCACAGATGAAAGTTTTAATCCTTTCGAAACTATCTTTTCCAAACTTTTCACCATCACGCAGGTTAGTTAGTTTCACGGAAATAAGAAATGAAAATTGCTTGCATCATTTTGCTGCCACTTACAAATTTCAAATTTAATTCCCTCAAAGTTTTTAGTGGTCATAGTTTGAGAAGTAATGTTTTTATGCAATTGTAGAATCTCCACAAAATAGATGATACTTTTGAGATTAATACCGATGAAAGAGAAATGCCAGTTCACGACAATTTTGATGCTGCAGCCAATAAGGTCAAATATTGTATTTTATTACTTCTTCTAAATTACGATACTAATTAATAGCATATCATTGCATTTTTCAAATTTCAAATAATTTTATTACTTTTAATTAATATTTCAATCATCATTAGAAATGATTTTAAATGCGAAAGATGATCAGTCATCTGAGAATTAATATTTGATTAATTCTCAGATGACTGATCATATTATAGCTTCTAGACAAAAGTGAAATTTGAACTGTTTGCTGTTGAAATAAAAAACTCATTTCCCTTTAACTGTATAAACTTTAAAAAAAAAAAAAAGAAAAAAATATCAAAAACCGATATTCGTTTTGGAGGCATTTTACGGTCATTTCTTATTTCCACTGATTTGTATAATTTTTAAGGCCAATGAATTCTTGGAACAGATGATTTCTTTCCTGAGTGGCAAGAATAATCGACATTCAATTGAGGGAAAATTAAACACAGAATACGAAAAAGGACGACCAACATTTCGTAAAGAAACTCTTACGATTGAGTTTGTATATTTAATTTAGTTACATCAAAAAAAAATCAGTTAGGATAATTTCATTTGCTAATACTTTCAAAAAAGTTCTAAAATTTTCCCGACTAATTTGACAATGCTTTTTTTTTTTATCTCTATACAAATATATTCAGTATTAATGGATAGAAAATTTTTCACTGATTAGATCCATCTTAATATAGTGCAAGATTTGCTAGAATAACACATTTGGTTTAATATAAAAAGTCAAGCTAGACGTTGAAAGAATCAACTGAGTCTACAGTTCCTTCAATTGTAATTAAATAAGCACTTTCCTATTTCTAATTAGCCAAGAGGAAATTACCATAGTAATGATTGGTAAGAAAAACCTGAACAAATTTCTGCATCCTTGCCGTAATAGAAATGAGCCTAAGCATGAAGGCCCTAGGTAAGCTAGGCCTAAATTCTTCTTTGCTTGTTTACGACAGATACTTTCAAGCTTGCAGAATGCCTCTACATGATGAGGTATAGCATTGAAGAGGAGATGTAATGATAAGAGTTTTGAAGATTATACGGTAGAGGTCAAGAACATTCAGGAAGCTCCCGGAACCTTAGAGGCGAATTTTCGAGTGAAACAAACTGAACAACGTAACATCACCTCACGGAAATATTTTTAATAAAACTATCAGCAAACAACACACATACGTAGTATTTCGAGAGGTCAGGGTGAATGGCCGCAAGGAATGAGATATACTTATTCACCTTTCCAAGTTAGCCTTTCGACAGTCAAAGGCTAATAAAAAAGGCTGTTCGTAGTTACATAAAGCTTGATACTTTTGGAAATGATAAGAGGTCAAGAAAGTAATATCAGAATGATAACAGCATGAAATATTTTAAGATAATTGATGTATATTCCAATTATACCTTGTACCTTTCTAAAAAATCTCAAAAATAGTTATAATTTTTAGAATGAAAAGAGTCTTCCTTGTGTGTATACAGGTCTATTTTAAAAACGTTTAGACAACACGTTTGTGTACGAGAGAAAAAAGTAACAGTGTCACGTGAAACTCCTGAATCAGTTTGTACGTCTTATAAGCACGCAATCCGTTGTCTTCTGGGTGACACCAATGAAACATTGATACGGTTAATTGAATGCTGTGATGGATATCATACAACAGATATCAAGAAAGGATGCATTCCGTGTTTGTTACTACCTTTTTCCGTTAATAAATTCAACTAATATAATTCATCCGTTATGTCAAAGGTCACAATTTTAGATGACAGTTCAGCTACTTTGGATAAACTTTTGGACGAAAAAGATGTCTGTACAAAAGGACTAGAATTGAAGGATACAAAATTTACAACTTTATTGATACCACGTAATGAATCCTGCATAACGGTATACTTTTACATTACAAATTACCGGAAAACTTGTCATTTTGAAAGTTTTATAACAGTTCAAATTTTGTTCGTTAGTTTTTTTTTACCTGTTCTTTTTTTTTGTGTGAAAATTCCCAAAATGAATGAGGGATGCTTCTTTTTTTTTCTTAAACTAAAAAAAATTTTTATAATTTGTTTAGTTCATTTTCTGAAATAAATTCTTACTTTTAATTAAGTTTTTCCAACTTTTGCTGTAATGAAATAGGAAAGATTTCTGCCCTGATACGATAAATCGTATTCAATTTCATTTGAAATTAAAGCAACGATTTTGTAGAACAGTGCTGAGAGTAGGAATTGGGATGAGTACATTCTGGAACAACCATATCGTACTTATGAAATGTTGAATTCTCAGAAATTGCCGACACGTAAAGCAGGAACATCCGTTATTGTGTCCATAAATCCCGAACAAACTAATGACGACAAAGTAAGCAGTCATGATTTTATTTTTCATTTTTCTTTCTTTTTTTTTTTTTTTTAATAAATCACTTCTGTTGTCACTATTTCGATTAATTTATCAGCGACAAAAGGATACGTTCATTTGAATTAATGGTCAATTTGAGGAATGTTAATTCTCTTCCAATTTTTTGTATGAAATTTACTCCAAAAAAAAAAAAAAAAAAAAAAAAAAACAAAAAAAACACACAAAAAAAAAAAAAAAACCAGGAAAACAGACCCCCCCCCCCCCCCCCTCCCCTTACTNNATCCTGTTTCTTCTATACTCCTTTATTGCTCAAAAATACAAATATTCAAATTTCAGCCTCTTCTGAATTGCATTAAAATAATGGAGGAAGATTTGATATGGCAAAATGGTACAGTACAATTGCTAGACGGACCGCTACTACCAACAACAACTCAAACACTCCTTGATATAATCACAAGTGATCCGGATTTTTCCGCATTCAGTGCTTGTATGTTTCAGATCCGGAATTTTCAATTAATTTACTGAATTAAAAGTCTCCTTTGATGATTGCGTTCTAAGTTTAAAAGTGAAACAAAAACACGATCCAATGTACGTTTTCTTTTTTTAAATGTTTTTTAGTGTTAAGTGATGATCTTCGAGAACGTCTCGCATCAAATGATCTCATTTCCACCGTATTCGTTTTTAACAACGAAACATTTATGTCATTACCTGCGTCACTTCGAACACGTATGCAACAACGAAAACACTGTTCAAAAGGTGGAACCTCAATTGTTTTAAACTGTATGAAAAATCTCACAAAGCAAATTTTACATTAATTTCATGTTCTTTTCATAGAATTGATCAAGGAACACATATATGATGATATGCTCTGCTCAACTTTAAAAGAAGCTGATATAAAATCCATCGCTAATAGTAAACATCATTTTCACAAACAGGTTCAAATTTTCATTCACTTATCTTGACAAATAAAGAAAGACATGAATAAAAATTTGAAAACTTATGAAAGACGAGAAAATCGGAATTTTAGTTATAGCTGTAAAGAGTAAATGTCTAACTTATGTAAGAATCATTTAGTTCGACACAAATAACACACAGCTGAATTATTTGGACAACAGTC
>PQVD01003820.1:0-10447 GCA_003012265.1 Setaria equina
AAAAAAAAGTATAATTTCTTGGAAATTTCCTGCAATTTTTAGGATTACTATTTTGAAATAAATAAGGAAATGCTTCTAAAAATAAATGGTAAAATAAAACATACTTTTTTGTTCTGCTATAAACAGTTTGTTTTGCTGTGGTTTGATGTTGAACAAAAAAAAAAAAAGCTGAAAAAGGAATGATAAAGCTAAAATTTATGATTAGTTGATTAATTTTTTTTTTTTTTTTTTTTTGGTTTGTTTAGTGAAATATGACAATCATAAATGGGATATTTGCTTTTCTTTTCTGTTTTCTTTCAGTTTGCTTTTCACTCGTTTGGGCCTATTATTATTAGCAATTGAGCTTAAAGATGATGAGAAAAAGGAATGCAATATTGCAATTAATCCAGCACCAACCACAACCATTCAGCCCCAAACACAAGGATTTTTTATCGCTCAATCAGCTGATGAAGTTAAACGGTATTCATTATTTTGGTTTTTAATTCATATTTAATTTAATTCATTTCAATTGGCTGATTTTCGAATAAATAAAAATTATAGAGCATTTTATTGGTGTAAACAATGCCATGAAGATATTATGGATATATCACTTATCAAAAAATGCAAATGTCGAAATTGTATGTTTCCTTCTTTTTCCAAAATTTAATCTTTTCCATTAGCAAATTCTTTTTTTCTTTTTCTTTTCAAATTTACTACTATTAATCGGTTGTTCCATTTATGGCTCGTTTATCTTTTAACGATTGCTTAGTTACAGTCCACTATTATTATTTCCCAAATATTTCATATTTCACGCTTAACTAAAAAATGACATGAAACTATTTATTAAATTTTCCGATAAGTTTTTTTCTTTTTTTTTTTTTTTAAAAAATTGAAATTTTTTCAGTAGCTCTTTTTCGTAAAGGAGCAAAACAAGTGCAGTTATCGAAACGAATTGGTAGGTAATTTGATAACGGTATTTATATTGTTAGTAGTAATAATTGCTGCTTTGCTGCGATATCATTATTAATTAGTCAGTTTGTTAGCAAAATAACAAATAAAAGATGACAAAAAAAAAAAGAAAGAAAAAACAAAGAAATTGACATTTTTATAAACAGTTTCAGACAACGACACGAAAAACAACTACTTAAACGCCTTGGATGATGTTGGTAATAAGAAGTGTTTTGCTTGCTTAATGGCTAACTTTTCCGATTACTTACAATTCAGCCATTAACCAATTTGTTGCTTCATAATTTTTTGCTTTTTGAAATTTTTCATTTTCATATTTACAGCTCGTGCAACACCTATGTCAAATGCATCAAATGATACTGCTGTACAATTGCGAAGGCTTGATGAACGGTTAGTTCAAAAAAAAAAAAATTCAATCAAAGTAAAAAATTTTTTAAAATATTTAAAAAAGTTCTAAAAATAATTCAAGATAGCAAATAATAAATGATGCAAATGAAATGCTATAATAAGTTATAATAAGTGTTATAATAAATGAAATATTATAAATGTTAATAATAATTATAATAGTAATAATAATAGTTATTACAAGTGTTATAATAATTGTTTGTGTTGCTAGAAAAGTAAATAACTTAATTGTTTTATGATTTTAAAATAAATGTCTTATATTTTGCAGGCGTTCATTTGGCCGAAAAAATTCATTAAGTTTACCTCCCGAAGGTAGGACTATTGATTTTACTAAGGAGTTTGAACAGCAAGATATGAAATATGATAGTACAGGAATGTTTCATTGGTGTCCGGCAAGGACACTTGAAGAATGTGTTTTGGTAAGTGAAATTACTTTTATGATTTACATATTTATTAAATAGTTGATGAAAGACAAATCGAACTAAAACTAGAAAATCAGAGTTCTCTACGATGAAAGAAATTCTACCTTTTGCAAAATTCATTTTTTTTTTCGTTAAATTTCAATAATTGAATTATACTTTAAAATATTTTCCTTTTTTTTTTGAATTTATAATTTTATTATTTTTTTTTTTAAGGATCGCCATCAAGCAGCAATGACGGTGCTTAATGGACATGTGGTTGTTTGTTTATTTGCCGATCGTAATTCACCATTAATTGGCCTTCGTAATTTTGTCATGCCTCTTCGTGCCTCAAATTTTCATTATCATGAACTCAAGCATGTTGTTATTGTTGGGGACGTAGAGTATTTGAAACGAGAATGGAAAACTTTGTATAATTTACCGAAAATTTCTATTTTAAATGTAGGTTTAGCATTTTAATTTACTATTTGTTTTTATAACACTTTAAAGTAAGGATGAAATTCCATCACATATTATTGTATTATTCATTTTTGATAAAAGTTGATATTTGTTTTGTTTCCATTTATCAAAATAAAGGAAAAATAGAGAATAAAAATATTGGGATAAAATGATATAAGATTATAGATATCTCTCTCGCACCTGTATGCTAATCTACACGTTAAATATTTGATATTCACCTATATTTTACGTATACTATTTCACGTATACTATGTTACTTTTATATTTTATAATTGTATAGCAACAATTAATGGCTCTATTTCAAAAAACTGATGCAAATAATTTAATTGTTAGCACAAACAAATCGAAACTTATACTTATTTTTGCTCAACCATTTTATAGGTGTAAAAAGTATTATATTATAGGTATGAAAAGTATAGTCAGCAATTCTCACTCATTTCCTCTGTTACAAGCCGAACATTACGTATGATATTCAACACAGAAAATTATAATATAATTATAGATAAAAATTTTAATAGCCTAAATGATTTCATTCTTTCAGGGCTCACCATTATCACGAGCAGATCTACGAGCAGTAAATATAAATTTATGCGATATGTGTGTTATTGTATCAGCACGTATACCAAATCCAAACGAAGATCCAACATTGGTAGATAAGGAAGCCATTTTAGCATCATTGAATATCAAGGCTATGCAAGTTTGTATCTAATTATTATTGTCGAGATTTCTGGACTGTTTCAAAAATCCGACTAGTTCATCCGTTGGTACTGTAGCTAAGCAATAGTACTATTGAAGTGACACATTTACTTCAGTTCATTTCCAATATATTTCGTCATTATGATTACCTTAGGAAATTATTTTAAATCTTTTTGAGAGACTCTTACATACATCGAGAATAGCTCTTCCAAGCTTTGTTACTTATGATATCTTATCCTAAGCCGTTATCTTTATCATTTAGGAATACATTCTCAAAACCTAGCCTTTTTCTTTTTTATATGTGCAATTTGGTTATCCCTTCAGTACTACATAAGTTTCTAGATCTAATTTATTTCCCCCTTTCGCAGTCAATATTTCTCCTTCAGTTTGATGATACGCTTGGTTTCTATCCGTTACGACAAACTGGGGGAACTGTATCGCCACTTGGTAGTCCATTATCATTGCAAAAGAAAGGCGCACGATTTGGTACTAATGTACCGATGATTACGGAACTCGGTAAAGGTTTATATTATGATCTACGGGGTTATTTTCGTGACTTTTTTACTCGAGCAAATGCAGTCAGCTACTTTGATATATGAAACATTAGAGGAGCTGTAAAGATTTCCTAAAATTAGCCATCATTAACGGTCTATCAATGGTTAGCTTTTTATCCTTTTTTATTGAAGTTAACGACTCCAATGTCCAGTTTTTGGATCAGGATGATGATGATGATCCGGATACCGAACTCTACCTCACTCAGCCTTTCGCCTGTGGGACTGCTTTTGCAATATCTGTATTGGATTCCCTGATGAGCACCGTAAGTTATTTTTATCCCACCGTATTACTGAAAAGAAAGCAGGATGGTTATTTGCTGAAACAATTTGCCCAATATTAACTTTTCTTTTTTATCATTTCGATACTACAGACTTATTTCAACGACTCTGCACTGACGTTGATTCGAACACTGGTAACAGGAGGGGCAACACCAGAAATGGAGTTGATATTAGCAGAGGGCGCAGGATTACGGGGCGGATACAGCACACCAGAAACGTTAAACAATCGAGATCGGTGCAGGATTTCCCAATTAGCCCTGCAAGATCAACCGTTTGAAGGAATTACGGTAGTCTGCATTTTACACACGATTTCAATGCCATTTGTATATTACCTATAAATGTAAAAAAAGTAGTCTTCAGACAGGTAGTTCCTATGGCCAAATGTTCAGCATTGCATTGAAAAGACACGGACAACTATGCATCGGGCTTTATCGATTACACGATCAAGCTGCCGTCGATTCAAATAAACGATATGTTATAACAAACCCACCTGCCGAACTACGACTATTATTAAGTGATTATGTATGTTCCAATTATCCATACTACAACCCTTTCTAAGTCCTTTTCAATAGAAATTCAAAAGGCGCCATCCTATTTGAATTCAAATATCATGAGACATAAAAAGACACAAGGATGAAAAGGAAGATTGCATCAATTTGGGACAAATTTGCCAAAATTAATGTTTTTTCAGGTTTATGTATTGGAGCAATTTGACCCGGGTCTGGAATATGAGCCGAGGAAGAATTTTCTGTGAATTGTTGTGCCAATTTTTTGTTGTTTCCTCTGAAAGCGATTAGCTCAAGACTATTCTACCTGTAATGGCCAATCAAAAAAGAATTTCCCATACCATGGGAAACTTGTATAGTGGAAAAATGAGACATGAAATGAAATTTAGCAGTTCTAACTGTCACCCATAAAGCAGACAAAAAAACAAATTTTCGGAATTATTTTTTTAAGCCGCAGTTTTGACCATGGCTCCTGATTAAAAGCATCAAAAATATATACATATATAAATATAACTTGCAATTAAATAATGAACTTATATACAAATTTACAACATGACAATATTCAATGACAAAATATTCAGTTGAAATGCGTTGAAAAAAAGGAACCTTCTCTCCACCATTAATTGCCATTGGTTATCTTTAAACTACTAAAACTGTGCATCGGTTTGATATCTTTGTGTAACATTTCGACCAAATTTTGCAATTCTCTATTTCCACCCAATGTATCGATATGTGAAATCAACAGATCATGTAACTCTTGCAAACGCTTCAAGGTGTATCTAGAACGATTCTTCGAAAAGTCATTAAACAAGAAACAAAATATGAGGGCCCATAGATATAAGATAGATGTAAGAAGACTTTTAACACAAAAAATGTTTACCTGAACGCCCCTCGTTCTTCAATAATTCGTATGCAGTACTTTTTAACTTCAATATCTTTGGGTTTTTGACGTAATATATCTGGAACATTGTTCATAAAGTCCTCCTACTTCTGTGCTGTCCAGCCAAGCGCAAGCAACACTAAGTAAAATTTCTGACTGAGCCAAAATAGCAAGAATAACTGAACCCGATAACTTCCTCTTTTACAGCTGATATCATATCTCAAAAACTTTCACAATTTTGCATTCATATCAGTGACATTCCTATGATTCAATAAATGTTTCCAATTAAAACGCTTACTAATAATTTCGTCGTCTTTGTATTTTTTGCCAACAGCTACTATAATGGGGAAAGAAAACTTTCCCTCTGTGAGATCCTCGGCAAATGTCTTCTGCTCTGCGTATGTATGGGAACAAAGATTCATGTAATCATCCCTGAAATTTGCTCCGTTAAAAAAAAAGAAAAAAAAATCAAAGCAAAAAGAAGGGAATCGAAGCAATTACCTGATTTGGAAATAAACGGCCAAATTCTTTATTAGCGATTTAAAATCATACTGCTTTTTCCCAAATAATTCCATCAACTGTACCGTAAGTGCAAATAAGCCACCCGTTTCTAAAGGATTCTAATTAAAATCAATACTAATCAAACATAAAGAGATAAAATTTATATTTTACTGCTTACGACTGTTAATCTTCAAACATACTCTGCATCGCCATTTCTTCATATTCCTCCTCGGTTGGGCAATGAACTATATCTCGCCAGTACAATTCTTTCCCTTGTCCACGGTGTAATTCCAGCAACTGTTCTAAACTTTATAAGATAAAACAAACAGCTAGTTTTGTACCATTATTATCATGCAAAATCCTTCAAGAACCCGATTTTGAAATGAATATATTGCTTTCTTGCAAAATGGCGAATAAATGGGAATGAACTGCGCCAAGATCGAGTGTACCGAATTCCCTTCCCAAATCTTTACGAAATTTGAATTACGACTGTACATGTAAGTTACCCTTCTAAAGCTGCAAAACGACAATCAGTTACTAAATTACAAAACCAAAACGGACAGAAAATAGATTGTATAGGAACCAGTAAAAATTCCCACAGCTTCAAGCTTGCCCAACAACATGCATCTGGAGAGAGCTGCGAAATACACATAATTTGCTGTGTTGATTGTACGTGGAATTCCATAAATGCTATGCGTTACTGGTAATCCTCGCCGTAAAACTGAGCTATCTTCAATATCATCGATCCTGTAATTCTTGCTACTAGAAATTCTCTTGCATTTTGCTAGTGTTTGGAAAACCCGGACTCTTACAAGAGTTTCACAAAAGTTCGGAGGTTTCAAGCAGCCGGAACCACTAATGTGGATGTTTCTAGCTATTCAAACGAAACATTAAACTTACATAAGTGAAGCATTGTGAAGCATCTCAACCATAGCCATAATGGAATCCAGTATGTCCACATCAACTTGCAACCAGAAATTAAATGCTTTTGCTAACCGACTCCTTAACTGTTTACCCGGTAACTTCAGTATATAATGATAAGGTGCAAGTAACTGCGCTACGTCATCCGCCATCGCGAAAACGAACAAACTGCAGAAGCAACAAGTGATTAATAGAAAAGATCACGATGCTACCGCTAACGACTACAGAAACTGAAAGTTATGAACAAATTTTACAGATAAATGATACGGACAAGTGGCAGCCGCTGTTCGGTAATAAATTAACAAATAAGCTGACGTCACGAATTTTTATTACACTTTTTATTACACTATACAATTATATAAATCAAGCATATGAGATCATGTTGTTCCGGTTTCTCGAACATATTCTACACATTTGCTCGGATCTGTGGGAAAATATTTTTGGCACCGAGTCATTATCCTTTTAAAAGCCTGAAATCGCTCAGGACGAATTTCTACGGCTACCTTTTAATAAATTATAGAAGATTTGATCTACAACAAGCTCCTATTCGCATCGTATCATTCTATTATTAAGAGATAAAAAATTTCCCTAGTGCCACCGAAGTACATCATGTTGGGTAAAACTGTAAATTAAAATTCACTATCTTAATATGGCAACTGAAAGTGATCATCGAAAACTTTTTGTCGAGGACGATACTATAAAACAGAAAGATATTTTAGGGCATGCTTCTTGAATATCCAGTAAAAACCTGTATATATTTCCGCTGCGTTTCATCATTAAGCACATGTGCGATATTTGAAACATACGCTTTTGCCGAACCAGGTCGCTGATGTAAACCAGACCTTGTCACACCCACAGGCCACGGCGCATTTCCTATTGCCATTTCCATGTAAGCATTATTCGCTCTGCAAGAGTGCAATTACAAATAGCTGACCTTTCAACAAAAAAAAAAAAAAAAAAAAAAAAAATAAGAAACGAAATACAACAGATGGAAAGATCATATAAACAGAAGCAGAAACTTTGTACCATTACACTGATCAGATATCTTTTAAAACAAACCGAATATAATCACGATCAATTATGATGAGACGACAAATTTTGATCAAATGTTCTCTGATGTCAGCATTTACATTATGCTTCTCCAAATTTTTCATCAAAGGGCGAAGATGTTCCATCGTTTGCTTGTGCATTGTTGCCGCCAGCTTACCTTCTGCTGATCTGAAATGTGAATATTGTAGGTATCTAAAATCGTGCAAACAGAAAGAGATAAACCAATTCCTCGACCCAATTTTTCTTCGTAAAAGAAGAGGAACAAGACTTTGATTCCTGAAAGCTTGATTTCAGATGTAAACCAGTTCTTTGTTCCGGACGAACCTTTTGTTTTTCATAATAACTTCTCTATATAACACTTCACCAGAGTAGTGACAAGAGAAAATTCCAGGCCCGGAATATACCGGAATTCTAGATGAGAATATCCCAAACACATCATCCCTTGTCTAATGGCAGTAAGTAGAACTAACAATTGTAACATTTAAGGTAAACCAAAAGAAGTGGAAAAGTCAGCATAAGTATTATAACCAAAAAATACACCTTTTTTCAACTTCATCGCGAGCATTCAATGCTTTACCCCATCGAGTTAATATATAAGAGAAGAATTCCCGAATAACATCACAATCTCTGTTTGGATTATCACCTTCACCCAGTAACTGCGCGTTGGCTTCTATCCTCTCCCAATTAGTATCGCCTGTGGAGTTTGGCATTGCAACATCATGCTTACCTGGAAATTCCGTATCGTTATGATTCGAACAGCAGCTGAACGAACACGATGCCTTAATTCATATGATCTAAGAGATCATAGATAAACAATTAATATACGAACACGGAAATCTAAAATGAATAAAGAAACTAGCATTTTACGTCTCCAAAAAAAAGAAAACCTAAGATAAAAGTATCCTGTTACCTCTTAATTCCAAAATTAAAGCGTAACACTTACTTGCATTGTACTGCTCCCCTTTAATAACTTCTTCTATCAATTCATGATCAACTTCTTTCATCGCTGACTGGAAATCATTTTTCCACCCTTCTTTCATATCAGGCTACAAAAATGCGTCAAATTGAAAACAGCAGAAGAACATGTGCTAAGTTAAACATGGGAAGTGAAGTCATGCAAATAATGAAAATGAAACATAAACCCAACATGGATAAAAGATTTACTTGCTCGATTTCAAGTTTACGAAGTCGAGCTCGAGATTCCTGCTCAGTTTCGCCAAACAGTGTAATCGGCTGACTTCGGCTCCTTAATCTTTTGATTACGTCTGTTCGAGGTAAATCATCACAGTTTAATTCCGGTTCAGTGCGCGTTTCTTTCGATTCGTTTTCGATCAACAATAAATGTTCATTCTTCACCTACCAAAACGGACATTAAAAGAGCATCAACAGAAAAGTGCAACTACTAACATAGCAAAACCATGCATACTTTAAACATTCGTGGCTATTTGGTTAGGTAGCAAGCATTAACTTACAGTACTAAAGTGATCCGATGTTGCCGTTTTCTGTTTTGCTTGGCAATTTTCCCGATATTTCTCCTCTTCCTTTTGCAGCAATTCACCACGTTTAAAATACTTCTTGCTCGGTGCCTACAATAAACCATAAACACCTGCTTAACAGTCATTTATCTTACATGCGAGTGCTAATTTTGCATCAAAACCCTCTTACTGTTTTACAAAACACATATTTTCAACAGAAACATATTCCATTGTTTCAGTTTCTAAATCGCGTCTAATTTCCCGAACGCTATGATTATATTTTTTCTCCATTCAATTCTTCATGCTCCCAAACCATAAAACTTAACTTCATTACTACACGGTAAGCATGTTTTTAACTTATATGTGTCACTGCTCGACATTGCCTTGTTATTGAGCATGTAACTAGCACAATAATGTATTTTAGGAGGAACTGTTACCGCTATCAATGATGTATCCAAAATAAATACTAATTAATTAATTAAGTAAGCGAATAGATAAATAAACAAAAACAATACAACAGCATGTATTTTGTTCCCACTAGAAACGACCGAATTTTAACCAGTGAAAAGTACCTCAACTTCCTGAAATTGCTTTCGTTTACGCTCAATTTCTGCTTTCAAAATATCCATTTCTCTTCCTGGAAAAAGAAAAAAAAAACGAAGAGAAAAATACTCTTTCCAGTATATAACTACTACCACTCATAAAATTGACTACAACCTCAAACCTTGACCTCTGACTTCACCTCGTCCTTCCGGTCTACTCCTGCCTCCTCCTCCCTTCCACCCACCCCTCTCAATTGAAATTTCGTACAACACTCCACACTAGTCAGAGAAAACTATTTTTCTGGGTCGCTATGAAATTTTTGCAACTCAAATACGTTCATCAGAAAATTTGAAATGTAAGAGGAGGAATTTGATTGCCTCGAAAAGGTTCCGTTTATCAATAATCTCTCCGTAATCCCCTATACATCTATTTTCTATCATAATATTTACTTTTTTTTCTCCATAATTCAATCACTCCATCTCTGATAAAGTAGTGTTATTATCTGAATTTTCTCACTTCATAACCAAATTTTTTTTTTTCTCTCTCTCTCTTTGTTTTGCNNTTTTTTTTTTTTTTATTACATCGGTCGCATAGCTTGTTTTAATGCTCTATACTTCTTTTGGTTCGCATGTTTTATGCGTTCTCTGCGTGACTCTTCTGTTTTACGTGTTTCATGTAATTTTTTAGAAAGTTCCATTAATAATACTAACCTCATTATTCCTTATCATACTCACTCTATAACAGAAACTATAAAATTTGATATATATTTAACAACTCTGCATTTTTTGCTTTTCCTTATTTTAATACTTTCTGT
>PQVD01003829.1:0-21591 GCA_003012265.1 Setaria equina
TTATTATCATTAATTATTATTTAATTTACTATCAGCGATTAATCAATATTATTAATTAATTAATACTATTATTTACTAATTGTTACTAATTAATTGATTACTATTATTTGATTATTGTTACTATTATTTTACCTTTCTGAGCATTTTTCAGATTACTATGTTAATAACAGAAATCAACGCAATGTGTAAGTTACCCATTTTCTTTCGCGACAATTACGATTTCCATTTTCAAAAATTTCTATTTCATTCAAGATGTTGTATGCATAAATCTGCAATAATACTGAAGTTCGAATAAAACTTTTGTTTTGTAAGGTAACTGTTGAATTTTAATTGAGTCTCAGCAAAATAAATATTTTAGGCGCGACTGCAAATGATTGTTATAAGGGAAGATCTTGTTGCTTTGGTGTATGTGCCAAAACATGTAATGTGAAGAAACGGCCTATACCAAAGTGTGAGTTTAAAATATATTCAAAATTCACCTTAGTTTATCAAGCAGTCTTTACTTCGCTCTGTTCAATTTTAATTTTATATCACTAAAGTTTGGGAAGTTACATAAGTAAAAAAGGATTTACTCTGCAAATGGTAACTAAAAAAGTAAGCAGTAAATTTTGTTTTCCACTACTATTTCCTCAGTTGAAGTTTTGCAATGTTTACTCTCTTTTTCCTATGTTTTTTGGTAATTTCAGGTCGAAAAATCCAGCACTGCGCAAAAAATGAATACTGTAAGGAAGGCTTCTGTACTCTGTTGCCAGGAAGAGATCAGATTTCCACAATGCCACCAAATGACGACGAACAACACGCCATTTATCCTGTCTTCCCGACTTACCTGTAATGTTTACTTGCTTAACAGCTGTATTTTTGCAGGCAATGCTCTATTTACTCTATATCTTCCTTAATCCCGTATAATCAATCAGCTATCAGAATTTTCACTCATCTCTGTTTCTAGCAGAATGTGGGCAATAAACTATGAAAGAAACTATTATGATTTTACAGCAGCACCTTTCCTTATTTAAAAAAAAAAANNTTCTGCAACAAGTGGAAGAGTCGCTCAGGAATAGCTTTCTTCCTCCTCAAGATCCTCGATGCACAGTTTAAACTGCATTTTTGAAAAATTCACGTCAATTTCGCGTTTTTCTTGACAATGCTTGTAGGAAATATTGCATATTTTGCTCACACAAATTACCCAGATGATAAGAAGATGAAGCTTAATATATTTATTGACTGTCTAAAAAATCAAACCATTCAAAATGTTTGGTATTACTAATACCCGAAGAGTTTAGAGGATTTCATTTATCATTATCAAATAATTCCATTAGATTCGGTACAGAAAAGAAAAAAATTATACAAAATTTTCCAGTACTGATTTTCTTTCGGCATCTTCCTTGAAATCTTTTCACATTAATCATAAAACTTCAATTGCAAAAGAATGTTTACAAATTTACCTATAAAGAACTTGATCGTAATCATGATTCTCCGATGAGCAGAACAAAATGATCACAATTAGTTTGTTGATTGACTTTCCCGTAATTAAAATGTGAAGCAATTAAGGTGGGAGGTGAAGATAATTGTTATTTATTTTGCCATCAAGAAAGGAATCAAATCACTTTTTATGCAAATAGCTGCAATAATTTGATCGTCAGGAACTTCCAGACGAACTCTGTAAACACTTTGAAAAAAAGACAGCGCAATTTTAAAATGATATAAAAAGTAAACAACTGGCAAAAACCGACTATTGATATTTTTTTAACATTCTTTGTACGGTATGTTCATTTGGCCAGTTCAAGTTACTTCAAATTCACGTACATGTCCGCGTATATCACGTATATGCTGTTGCTTTGACATAAATCACTGACTTGGATCTGTTAAACGCTCCACGTAGCACCACTTTTGCTTGCACATTTGATCTGTTCAATGTTATACGTTCCGATAGATATACGTCTGAAAGTTACGATTAAACACCCCTAAATATCTCCCATCTTATTGAAAAAAGAAGACAGTAATAGTCAGAGTAAAATTAATGACGAAATAGGCAAAATTTAAACTGATAAGAAATACCTGAGAACGAAGAAAATACTTAAGAATATGTCCTACCCGAAAGAAATTATCTTCCCGGCAATTAACAAACCAGTCATTCGACGTCTACTGCTTCGTAACAACACAAAAAGCGATTTTGCTGTAAAAGTGAGTGACTAATTCAAGCATAGGTTTCTTAATTTTCAAATCGAAAAAGTCAGATGGGAAAATTGATTTAAATTTCTTTTTATTATGTTATCTGTTGTTGCTGTGTTCAACCATGGAACACGGAGAATGATTAATTTCATGGATTTTGGCTAGCTGTACTAATGATACAATGATTTTATCCCGTACCATCTTTGACAGCATGAAATTTTATATTTGGATGGAACAAAATTTTAGAAATATTATGAAAAGAAGGTGGCAAAAAAATTTGTATTTTAAAATTAAGAAACTTCTGCAAAAATTCGAAGAAACTCCTTTGAATCCCTAATTAAGTTGTAGAAATGAAGATGCGAGAAAATAAAATATTTCACTGAAAACACCAAATTTCATCACTTTTTCAGGATGCAATTCTTAGAAGTATAGAAATTATAATTGTTCTGTTTTGCTCAATATTTGCTGAGTACATTTAAATTTTAAATATCAGCAAATTTAATAGACTATTGTGAGAAATCATGGAAGCCACGTGAAATAGAACTTTGATAAAGTGATAAAGAGATAAATTTGAATGCCGTTACAGCTGAGAACAAACAGTGCAGCCCTTATACTGGAGCCATCTCAGGGATTTCTTCGGGCCGGACGTACACAATCTGTTTCACTCCGTTTCGATGGCGCTCATAAGGCTTCAGTAAGCCAATCATCCATCATCTCATTTTCCTTTTCAAAAATTTACAAAACTTTTCCAAGTTAGCTCAACTTTTAATCTTAAAATACAAAATCCAGTTTTTGTAAGAACCGGTTTTTGTATAAAAAAAAAAATGCATCCACATCAGAGGTTAATCTAGTGATGAATCCCGACGTGCATTCTTTACATTCGGAGAATCTGATCCGAAATTACAATATGCTTGCACAACGCAACGTTGCAAACATTGCATGCCAGTTTGCGCAACTCGTCATATTCTGTTTCCGTTTGACGTGATTCCACATCACTTCCGTAATTACACTGATTAGTACTTGTTGTCCCGATGAAACATCCCACCAAACATCATTTTAGCATTATACCTTGTAGAAATACTGAAACTAGAGAAAGATCGGTTATATTTTATGAATTTTATCAAACTTCTCCCAACAAAATTAGAACCGAACGGTAGAAATTTACTGTCGTCCGGTAAATAGAAGGACGGAGGCTGAGTGCCGTCGATGGTTTCTGACGCCAATGGAAATGGAAGAATCAAATGATCAACTTGCACAAAAATTGCGAATCAAAACAAGTACCGGTTTTACACCTCTTGAGGTATGGCTTTGTAAACGGAATTAAATTTTTATAATCTTGTTCATTGTTTATAAAACATTTTAGTAAATCACTGATAATTCGTACGGGACAAAGCCAATTAAAAAGAAAAAAACTTCTTACTAATTCTTACTAATTCCATTATTTTGTAGAAAATCAGTCCAATTCAATATTTTTATATAAAAGATGAGAATTTATGGATGCAGACTAAAATTTTGGTGATCTAATTTTTATTTCAGACAATTCTCGATCTTCCGTGTTTAGCTGCTGCCATTCAAGCAGAACAGTATCCGACTCTTATGACAAATGATTCCGACACAGTCACTGCTCATCAAATTGATAGTGGTAAAGTCGTTAAACTGTTCTGACACAGATTCCAACCATCAGTGAACAGCCATTATGTGGAAAAAGTTTTACCAACTATCATCGACGATTGCTTAACTTCACGGCGTTTGGCGTAAACTGGCTAGAAATATTTCAGGTACTACAACTGCCTGCACGGTGTCAGAAACAGAACTCCTAGCGATGCTCCCACCAGATTGCGCTTTAAGTACAGCACAAGGAATTGATGAAAGCAGTTGGAATGGGAATATTTTGTCATGGCCACGTCACTCATGTGGATGGCTTGAGAAATTCTTCGATTCAATCTTCCCACCTGATGAAAAACAAGAAACGGTTGCACCCTGTGCAGCAAACCAATAAATTCCAAATGTTGGACAAAAATTTTTAAAAAAACTGCTCAGACTCACATACCAATATATTCACAAATGAAAAACAATGACCTATCTCCTCAACCCTAGAACCGGTAGATAGTACAACTATACAACATATTGACTACGCTTCCATTCCTTTCGTAACACCATAGATGACCACTGTCCCCATCAAGTCGGTAAAATTCCGCATTAAATGGCTGTCATGGAGTGAATAATATATTCAAATTCATGAAAATGAAGGAATTAAATTCTTCCCTACAATTGCACTACCACACAACAGGAAGTCTGACATCCGAAAACTTAGAAATGAGACGAGACGTTTTCATTGCATTCTAGCAATGATGTTAAATTGTTGAGGTCTGAGTGGAATTAGATATGGTTGTGAAGTAGGTTGGTTATATGTGGTGTCTAGTTAATGGTCATTCACTCCTTTTCATCGTGTATTCAGACAGATAAATTTGCTGCAAGAAGTTGTTTCTGACACATACAATGAAATATTTCTCGCTTTCAATTGTACCACTTAACAAATTTAAATTTTGAAAATTATTGGCAGACGGTGTCTAAATTAACAACACATACTTTGGTCCGGAAGTCCTTTTTTAAAATATTTATTGGTTGTTTACTTTCTGTTTGCATCACTGGTTGCATTGTTTTATTCTGGATTTAAAACTAGACTGTTACAACCTTCTTGTTGGATAACTTTCTAGACCAAACATTCTTCTAATTACTTATGTCTTCATGTTAGATAAGCTCCTAGTATATACAATGTTATGTATTTTCTTAGCCTATGTTTACAGCTTTCGTTGGTAGTTTAAATGAAACCTGGTCTGTTATGCCTCTTTTGATAATTATTTAACTTCACTTTCACCTCTCACATCAGCGGGAAAAGAATAATCCTAAATGAATATTTTGATTCATTAATGAGCTGATAAATATCAAGCACTCTTTTTTTCAGAGAGAAATGGCCGGAGAACTTTCTTTGAAAGATTTGAAAACACTTTTGGATGATAATAATTTAGATTTAAGTATGCGTGGCTTAGTATCCATTCCAGTAAAAGATTTGGTAAGTTCTTGGATATTTAGAAAGCTTATGTTGCTTTATCACTGAAATTATATTTAGTGAATGAAATAAGAGACTGATTGTTTTTAAATACATACCTTTAAATTGTTTCCACGCCTTATCAGAGTTATAATTATACGGAACGTCTTGTTTGTAGAGCAAAATCGCGCGTGCTACTTATCTCGACTTTTCGAACAATTTGATAGTATCGATTCCAGCAGATTTTTGCTTGTTAACGCATATCACCAAGCTCGATCTCAGTAACAACCGCATTGTTCATTTGCCAGAAGAATTTGGCAAACTGATCAACCTCGTTCATCTCGACCTTTACAGAAACGAAATTGAAGTAATATGACGTGAAATTTATTGGCAGTTTGTACTTAAATTTTTTTCTTTAGATTTAGTGGTTGAAATGTAATACATATCTTAATTCGCTCTCTAAATTAAACCACTCTCTATTTGCTCAACGTCATCTCTGAAGTCGTTTCTTTCACCAAATTTATGCTATAAAGTTATACATACATTTTAGTTCTTGCCTATGAAATAATGGTTGTAAGAAAAGGAAATGTCATAAAGGCGTTCAGTCGAATTTTAATTTGAGGCTGTAAACATATAATTTTCGAAAACTTCAATTAATAGAACAAGCAATATTCCAGGAGCTTCTTTTATACAAGCAATATTCTAGGAGCTTCCTTTATCTTTCGGTGGGTTGATTTCACTGAAGTGGTTGGATCTGAAAGATAATCCATTGGAACTAGAACTTTCTCAGGCAGCGGGTGACTGTTTCGATGAAAAAGGTTGTAAAACCGCTGCTTCAAATGTTGTGCGGCTTATGCGTGATCGATCCTATAAACAACAACGACTTCTTGATGAACAAAAGTCTGCTATAAAACGTAATTATTTCTTCTTCAATTATCGATGTTGTCACTAGTATTGAACGCATATAAAAGCTCAATATTGAAATGAATTATGACTGAATTATTTTGAACGTCAACAGTATAAAATCCTCTCACATTATCCTAAAATGAATGATATAGTTCACTGTAGTTTTTCCTTTTTTTTTTTTTTTTTTTTTTTTTTTTGGGGACATAGAGGTTTTTTAATGCTCTGCTCGCATTGGTAACTGTAAGGACCGGTTGAAAAGCATAGATTTTTAAAATTCGGCTAAATGGTCAGGATGAATTAAAGTTTGATTAAGTTATCCTACATAACTTCTTTTAGAATTGAATGACAACGATGTAGGTAGTGATGAACTAGCTGTTCAAAAAAAAAAGAAAAGAAAGAAAAATAAGCATCGGGATGCAATCTATGAAGAGCCAGCTGTAGAATATATCCAACAAACTGGTAACGTGTTTTATCCTGTTACTTCCGTAGATTTATCGTATCACATTACTGAATATGACATTTGCTCTTCGTTATTTTTTATAATCTCCAATAAGCATCTTACTGATCGCCAAAAGTTCGAATCCAGTAGTATACTTCACACTGTTGAATCTTAAAATCCATTGTTTACTGAACAGTAGTAACCACCATTGATAAATATTCGTTCTAGAACCTCAGATTATAACGAAAAAAGATGACGAAGGAAATCATGGAACAAAAAGAGATAAAAAACGCAACTGGAACAGTGGCTAGTTTTTTATTCCTAAAATATTTTATGTATGAAGAGGATTTCTACGTTTTCAAGTTTTGCATATCTGCGATAGGTGGGAAAAATGTTGTCAATTGTGAACAAGTAATTGTGCATCTTGCCAAAGCACTCTATTGAATCGAGGTAAATTGTCATCAAGAAACCTTCTTAGAATCGACATAAAGCAGTCTGAAGTTAGCACAGTAGATATTTTTTAGATTTTCAGTGTTGGCGGGCTTATGGAGGATTTTAATTGCTTTGCTATGTCTTTCATTGGCCATGTCCGTATTTGCTGTTGTAATGGTTTTGATCAGTTGTGTTGGTGATCCGCGGCATTGGTCTTTGCCAACAAGACCTTTCTGTAAGGATCTGCAAACATTAATGGTAGAACATTCGGTAGGTTTAAAATTTGTGCTTTTTTTGGAATTTAAGTAATAAATACTTTCTCTCACTTCTTCCTTCATAAATAGTTTATTGTAAAGGAGATGAAAGAACTAATTTATAATGCCAGTCTTGTGAAATTGTTGATCTTACCGATCGATTTTCAGCTCCCATCAACGATTTCTAGTAATTTATTCCTGTCGACCAGATCTTTGTTGGGATCTTATGCTGATGCTGCAAGTGTAGCGTGGGAAGAGTTGGGGCAGCGCAGTGAATTAATTGTTTCTGTTAAAGACTACTGTCATATCCTATTTATGAAGTTGATCTCAGTTGGATTATTAGTGCAAGGCTACGCGATGTACAAGGTACATAGTCAATCCCTGGTCATCATTTTGATTAAAATCAAGTGCATCTTTCTTTTATTGATTAACTAAGCAGTTCAAACAAGTCTTTTCAGCAATTCTCGAATACTTTAATCATTTGTTCATTAAGGTAATTTTTCATAGCTTTTCTAATGTGATAAAAAACAATTTTCCAGCGGACAGAAAACTGGTTAACTCTTTATTTTTTGTTAGGTGCACAAGGAGTGCCTTGTCATTCCTTGACATTTTTGATTAGGTTATGAAAATAGATTTGCTAAAGTGACAGATCGAACTAGGTTTATTTAGTGGCGAAGATAACGCAGTTGATAGTTAAAAATATTTGTATGGAAAGTAATTCTTAACTCAGAGTTTAAATTTTTTCAAGAACTTTGTTTTTTAATTCCGTCTCTTACAGTACGAAAATTTGGTAACTTATTACAATGTTTATGCTGCGGATACTGTCAGTAATACAGTAAATAATATATGGCTTTTACTGAGGATATTTGGCTTGGTGGTCGCTGACTTACTGATATTTATTGTTGGTAAGGATTGCTTATATTCTTTGTTTAGAATAAAAAATGCCCTTAAGTCCAAATAAGACTAGGTTAGCAATGTGCTGTTTTTTTTTTTGGAATGGAAAATCATCATCTTAGAATCAGCACTTGATATGAATTGTTCACGAGAGCCTACCGTTGAATTTCAAACCCAAACTATAACGATGAGTGCATACCATAGTTTTTTTTTTTTTGACGCTATGTGTCTGAAGCTGCCACCACTAGGTATGTTTGGCGAAAAGTGACTTATGTTTGGATCTGCTGCGTGATCAATTCATTTCGAATTGGAAGAAAAATAGCTTTGGTCAGAACTGTTCTATATCTCTCATAAAATAACCGGTTTGGATACACTGCAAACTTTAATTTTATGGAATTATTTACAGATAAGGGTTTGTTCTTTATTTCGTCGGTTGTTGAAACGATATTCACGTATGCTGATAGAGGCGATCAGCTGGTAGAAATGGTGTGAAACTGGTGAATAAAGTAAAGTAAAACTACAATATATACTGTTTTGTGAACAAAATACTGTTCTATCTTCTCAAATCTTGCGGGTATTTAGATTTTACTTTGTTCTATATTATGTAATGTAAGAATGAACTTTCATAGTAAGAAAGCATATTATTGTTAGTATTGAGATTTATCAGTTATCATTTTATCCGTTTCCTCTATTCTGCACTTATTTTCTAAGTTAGAATATTGTGGAAAGAATGCTATCCAATAGAATTCCTTCCAAAAGAAAAAATTCTGTTAGCGAACTCTCGAATCATTACATATGTTTTTTACGTTCGTTCATGGAATTAGGTTTCATAGAATTGAACAAATCCAAGAAGTATTTCCTTTCATCGCATGCATGCATTAAACAGTTTGCGTCATCTTTTTACTTTTTTTCCACATTTTTTACCAGTATCGCTAACATTAAGCATACTGAAGTCTTCTAACTGCAAGGTTCATCCATGTTGTCATCTCTAAACTTATTTTGGCATCGTGGGACTATTTTTCATTTATCATTATGGGGGAACCTTTTACAATGGTAAATTTTTGGTGAAGTTATAAGAAGCTTTTAGTATCTTTTGAAACGACAATTTATTTGTTTGATTTTATTACTTTGCTGCCATAAAATACGTTAATTTGTTCACTGTCCAAGAGAATGCGAAACCAAGGACGGGAAAGAATTTATGGAGGGTGGGCGGTTATTCGGTTCGCTCAAGATTGGTTTGATTTACTTGTATTCACTTTTTGTAAATAAAAATTAGTGGAACATCAAAATTCTAACATTTTGGAATATATCCTGAAAAAATCTTGATTCCGGTAAGGCCGCTTTATGAGTTGAGTTGAGTTTTCTTTTGAAGTTTCTCCCAGACAGTTACAGAAACACTAGACGTATTCGTTACAATGACCAGTGAATACTCCTAGGACACTGACCTTTCACCTATGTGTTGCAAACAATTCAATCATTCGCACATTTTTACTGCATCTGGTAAAGTCAGTAAAGTGTCTGCAGATCTGGAAAAAAAAAAACGTATTTGATCTTTTTTATTTGTTTAGTCCAGCAAGTCTTCTAGCGCTTTTTTTAAAATAAGGTCAACTCAGCATTCTTGAAGAAGTCCCTACTTCAGGCTGGAAAATACGTGGCTGCAAAGGAGATTACTGATGTTAGTTCTATCCATCGCCGTTCCCGTGCGTAAGAGTTGATTAAGACGTAAAATGAATCGGTTAGTAATTTAAGCGCTATTGAAGGTCAAAAAGACCTTGCTGCTCAAATAAAAATAGGACTTGAGAGCTTCAATCCTTCTAATTGTTGGTAATGAAATAATGTTCGTTATCAAACTAGATTTGAACTGCTGGGATATTTAAAGTGTGAATTTCTAACAAAATGATATAGTAAGCCACATAAGAGGAACATCACTGAGTTTAAACCGTCCTTTCTTGAGTTGTAACTATGAAAAAAAAAGGCATTTTTTATAGTTAGGAACTACAGTTACAGCAACGCGGCATTGGTTGGATAAAAAGTGCTCAGAAATTGAGAAGATGCAGATGCAGAGTTGAAGAAATTTTTCGAAAAACTTAAGATATTTAAAAATATCATTAGAGCAAAAAAGAAAAGTATAAAGATCATAACATAGGATTAACACTGTATACATTCCCGTTTTTGGTTCACAAAAAAAAAAAAAAAAAAAAAAAAAAAAAAAAAAAAAAAAAAAAAAAAAAAAAACGAAAAAAAAAAAAGTAAAAAAAATAAAAAAAAAAAGAAAAAAAAAAAAAAAAAAAAAAAAAAAAAAAAAAAAGGAAAAAAAAACTCAAGATCACGGTGAGTACTGTTGTTCACTGCCAAATGACATAGCACCAAAGAATGAACTAAAGGAGACAAGGATAAATGCAATCCAAAAATATTACATTTTTCTTCATCAAGAAGAAAGTGAAGAAGACAATTATTTACATACAAAAAGACTGTATACATATAAGACTTAAATGGATAATCAACAAACTTCATTCGAAAACCATCAAGTGCACCTTTCAAGTCCTTCAATGTTCCATCCATCAACAGAATTTTAAGTTTTGTTTCTAAATGTTTGAATTCCTTTTAAGGAAGTAAATTCATATAACTGGGACTTGCGACAGTTGAGATTTCGTAATTACCATTGATTTTAAAGTAAATAGCATAATAAGTTCGAGAAGCTGAACATGAATTTATGTATTAACTCCGCCGATGGAATCCAGAATATGCATAGAGTTTCTTGGGATCATTTCTTCTGGCGATGATGCGAGCATATTGTCAGCTTGATCTCGGTCCATTTCGTTCAACAAAATCTATAAAGCAATTGTGAAAATTCAGGGGAACTATACATTATATTGCTCTGAATCTTTATGAGCGAAGAACTTGATTATTTGTCATACAACCACAACAATTCTTAAGCTAAATTCCGAGGCTGAATTGTAAAACATACAACGTCTCCAAAATAGCTTTGAAGCCTTTCCATCATTGCTGCAAATGCATTTTTCAACATGTTATGGTATTCAATTTGATCTTCACCGATAGCCGCTTCATTCGCTTTTAAAGCTTCTGCACATACCGACACAAGACATCTATAAAAAAGAGTCATGATATATATTAAAACTTCAAACTCTAACTACCCAATTCCAAGGACTTCCAAAAAAACAAAAAATTAAAAGAAAACTTTCAAATAATTCTGCGCATAAGGAATATTATTGAATACAAATAATGTTAAATTCCACTAATCAACGATTTCCTGAGAAAAATTTTTAATGTCTTAGAAAATCTTTTAATACTTGAATGCATCAGCCAATTTCTCAATACCACTGGCACCATAAAGAGTTTTCTGTGCTGGCGTAGTAAATGCTTCTGCATAGGCAAGAGGACCAATATTCACCTGCATAGACACTGAGTCTGAACACCAAGTAATTAATTTATCAGATATTTTGGTAAATGGATAATTCGTTTGAAAAAGTAAAAAAAAAAAAAAAAAGTTAGAAATATCGAAAACAAAGCAAATCCTTTAAAAAAAAAGGCTAACAGTAGGTTGCACAGCCCCTTGCAAGAGCAGTTGCAATCCTTTGACATCCAAACGTCTCTTTGGCTCACCGGTAGCTGAAGCTGCATCTAATGTCTTACGTAATTGCTTTGATTTGAAAATTAGTTTATCACACGCCAATTCCAACGGTGTCAAGAATGTTTCAGAATGATTTACAATACGTGAACGGCGCCGTGTATTTGGAAAACTGTCTTCTACTAAAATGCAAAACATATTTTCCAATCAATTCGACAAACAACAGTCCACAAAATGAATAGAAAGTACCAAAAACTGAACATTTAAAAATTCTATATACCAGAAAAATTTTTTACCTGAGATAAAAATACGTTTAAGTGCTTGTCGTGCGACCTGTGGTGCATCAATTGCTACGTTTTCGTCAATCACCGACACTTCATAGAAAAAATCTCTTACATTTGTATGAGCTTCGTAACTACTAACGTCGTAGTCATTTCTACACGGTTCGACATGAGTCATCTGCACATATGCTGTCATTTCTTCTAATTTCGTTGCATCAATCTGTATGAAATTACCTTTTAATCTCTTCCAAAACAATCTTCCGAACAGGAAGATTTTTTGGAAGTGTTCGCTCCTGTTCGGAGCTTGTCTACCGCAACGTATAATTAAAAACATACATCACAAGCAAGAAAATTAAAAGAAAAAAAATTAACGTTTCATGCTAATATTTCTTGTAAAAAGACATTGACGAATTGTTGTAATGAATTTAGAAAATCATGTGATCCAATTTAAGATTTATATTAACGAAACTGTAGTGATATGTAAAAAGAATAAAATCTTCACTTCTCTTTCTGTGACAATTTGTACTCGGTCATGACCAAGAGCGCAACGACATGCCTCTGTCATACGCTCACAAGCTTCTGCTAATGATGTATGGCCAACTTCACGATAAACCCATTCAGTACCATGCTGCTCTCTAAAACTGACATTAGTAATATCAAAATTAAAATAGAAAGCATCAAAGTGATCGTATGGAAAGATGTCGCACTGCTTCAATAATAGAGAAAATGTATGAAGTGGTAAAGTTGAGAAATAAAGGGTATTCAACTCAATGTGCCATAGCCTGCAGTTAAACTATCACCATTCAGTAATGATTTAAAAGAAGAAGGAGTAATTCAAAGGGAAATAATTCTAAGTAATAAATGTCATAATAAGTTGTACCCAAAATGTGAAGGTCCATAGAAAAGTACTTTGAAATATGTTCCAAGATGACGTTTACCACAGACTTTCATCTGATCTGCTAAACTGAACGCTTGCTGCAGATCGGCATATATGCTGACCAATGCCTAATAGAAGAAACATTTTCAGTTACAGAGAAAATAAATATTCTCAATTAAGAGAATTGAAGATAAAAAGCTGATACCAGGAAATGTAATATCTTAAAAGTTTCTTAATATGGAAGAATGAACTTACTCGATAATTCTTTCGCTGTTCATATATTGGAATTGCTAAACGACAGATCGGTCCCACTGCTTCATATCTTTCAGCCATTATTAACGTCTGGACCAACTTTTCTATCTTTGCAGTAAAAGTATCCTGAAAACCACTGCCTAGACATTGGGAGATTTCCAACTTTATCTTCATCCACAAATTTTTCACAAATTCTACAAGCTTACCAAACTGAATCCTGCTTGTTGTATAATTTCTGAATCCGTATCATTCACAATTTCCTCTTTGGCTATCGTATCATTGATGCAAGCCAGTAGGTCCCAATCAATTTTTGTATGTCCTGATTTTATTAAAGACACATGTTTTGCTTTGATGCCTTATATATATTGATTTGATTACCAACTAAATGTTTAAAACTTCTTAAAATCACATACGTTTATAAGCCCTATATCTCTGATAGATCATCGTTTAAAAAAAAAAGAAATCACAATAAAACAAACAAGAAATATATATGTAGGGAGAATAAATTGAGTGTTTGTGGAAGAAAACCTTTAATAAAAACCACTGAAATACTATATATAAACAATTTAAATCTGAATGAAATGGAAAACGAAACTAGGGGAAGTATTATTTAAAACGACTGCTTTCACTCACTCGGTTACTTGGGTAATTTGTGCAGTTTTAATAACGATTTTTCTCAGGAGAGCTGGATGCTCAAATACAAAAATTTAATTAGTTTATGCGAACCATTGATCGCAAGTTCCCGACCAATAATAGCAATTACATGAGCTTCGCATACAGCTGCTTCGGAAAACCAACGTTCTCGAATATGTGCTTCAGCGAGTGTCTCGAACCACGCACTTCTCAATGCTGCCGATCCACGGTAGCTATCAGCCAACTGTATGTGCAAATCTGCCAATCGAATCTAGAAAAAAAATTATCTACAAACACTTTAACCTTGAAGAAAGAAGAAAATCATATTAATCAACCAATAAAGATAAAAGGGTGACCTACTAGAATTCCATCGATTAGGATGTTTTGTAAATAGCCACATACTTGATGTAGACATCAGAGAAAGGGTGAATTTTTTTTACAGCATATGGAAAAGTTGCACTCTGTGACTTTTAAACAATTAGTAATTATACATATTGACTTCGAAGCAAACAAAGTACAATGGAAAAAGATACAGGATCATAAACGGCTTTAGCAAGGGCACCGGTTGCTGAAAGGACACCTCGTAACTGCTGAATCAGTTCCTAAAAGAAAAAGAAATGTAAAAAAGCAATGCTTTAGAAGGACCATACAATTACAGTTAAATCAGAGTTCAAAGCTCAGTAAAATAAGACAAAGACTGTATTTTAAAATCTTTGTCATTTCTTTAAACACAAATGACGAAAATTAATGCAATGGATATTATATAGAAATTAGATAAACTTGAGAAGAGAAAGAGAAAGTAAAGTACATTTCCATTTTAAAGTAAAATTGACAGAAAGTCTAACGAAATAAAAAAGTCTGGTATAACTAGAAATAATTTGACATAACTAGACCTAATGTGGTGAAAATCGCCTTCATTTCAATAAAAATTTAAAAAGCAATACCGCTACTCCTCGCTCAAAATAAGTTGGTCTAATTCCAGATGCAGGTTTTACTAGCATTTCCAAAATTTCCAAACCATGTTCAAAACGATTTCTACTAGTCAGTGGTACTTTTCTTCCGAGTAATCTGGAATATGAATTTTAATATGTTATCTACATAATTATATAAAATTATATAATCAACACACGCATTAAACATTTAGAAAATTCTTCATAAACATAGCATTCAAGAAGAAATATTCCAACCTTGCCAGTGCGACACCTGTTTGAGAACCAGGTCTACCAAGCCGCTGCACATCGAAGATTTTTGGCGACTTCACTCCATTTAAGTTGGCCATAGGAAGGCGCACTGTAACATTTATAAATTTATCTCATTAGTAAAATTTTATTGAGTTGCTCAGATAATTTTATCACAGGAAGTTTCCAGGGCCAAAAAAAAAAAAAATCTTACTATATGTTCCCCTCTGATCGCTGAAAAGCTAATAGACTGAAGTGGATCACGAAAGTTACCACAGAAGATGTACAAGGTCTACCGAATCGTGCTAGAATTTCAAAAAATATATTGCAGTTATCAAGCTTCTACAAGGTAATATTTTCCGAATATAATATACATGAAAGTACCTGTCTTCGAGGTAAAATCGTAGCCATTTCTAAGAATGAGATGCAACAATGCTGTAGCCGCATTCTGAATTTTTGGAAGTCGACTGTTCATTTGGAGCAAAAGTGATTCGATCAATAAAGCTAAGCCATCCAGAGGACCACTTTGGAAAAGTTGAATGCGAAACTGCAACCATCAAATCCGTTTCTCTTTTAATCTTCAGTTCAATATTACGACTTGTAAATATTTTAGCGCAATTAATGAAAGATGAAATATAGCTTAACAATTCAGGTTCCGTTACCAAAAAGCACTTCAGAGCTGTGTAAATTTTTAAATATGAAGATTCAATTAAAAAGTGTCATGGATAATTTTTAAACGGTTTTCCTTGTCGATCTTGAGGATCATAAGGATGACTTCAGCACTTTTTTTTTATCAAAACTGACAAATTCCACAAATTACAACATCAATGCAAGCCATCTATTAAGAACCAGTTGGAAACATACCAAACCAACAAATAAGGCAAGTGCAGCAAGAGCATGATGTCGAACAGCTTCTGGCCAATAATCATCCAACAGTGATAGTAACAGACGAAGCAACTGATAAAAATTTTTACTTCCCTCGGGATTTGTCGAATTTTTCACGACACCCTTAAATAATAATTACAAAAATTATGACCGAGGAGAATCTTTTGTACCAGTAACTAATTTTCTAGATTGAATAAAATGTTAACATCTCGCGTCTCTGTCCAAAATCATATTAATATTAATTTCAGCATCACTAGTTTATTTGCTCCGTGTTCCGTCAAGTTACAACAAATTATGAAGATGGAATTTCCTCATTTGAAAATATAGAAAAGGATTTCAGTGAACTGGTATATTAAAAAATACTTACGGAAACATGCTGCGCTAAAACCTGAACAGTTTCCAAAACAATCAGAGCTATTTCTTGTGTTAGATTTGATTCTTGCAGTACACTAAATGGTGTTGCGTCTCCTCCATCAGTTTCACTAGACGGTTTGATGGATAATGGATCTGGAAAAATTACAAAAGTATGATTGCTGAATCCACTAATTACTGCTGCAGTATGGTTTCTGTGTTACTACTGAAGGCTGCTACCAAACGACTGATGAATCTTGAAGATACGAAGGACAAATATTTGAGAATGCCACACACTGAAAATTAATGCCAGGAAAGAGCTATCAGAATCAATAGTAAACTAGACTCCAAATAAAGATTAAATGAAAATTAAAGTGGTGCAAACAGAAAGACCTGTTCCAAAAGAACTAAAGCCACTTGATAACGGTGCATGGTTGTCTACTATCGTCGAGTTGGCACCCAATATTCCAGTAGAGGAACTGGAACTCGGAAGAATTATTAACGTTTTTCGTGTGCCTCGTATTCTGGAAAAGCAGAAATAATTTTTTCATCCAGTTTTCTCCAAACACACGTTTAGAGTAACTTTTTTATAACGGTTATAAAGATCGTAATAAAATTACACCAAAGATCAAAAAAGGTATATATCTTAAATAAGAGACGTTCTCTTACCTTTCATTCCATGAAAAAGGACTTTTTAAATTTCGATACTTTTGTTACTCATAATAGACAAAAAAGAATTTAGTCAACAATTGGACAAAAGCACTAAATCGTTACATTAAAAAGTGAATTCTTGATTTTCCCACAAAAGAAAAAAAAAAAAAGAATGCAAAGAATTACTTATTGGATGTCCGCTGCATAATACAATTCCTCCCGTGATATCTGAAGAAATCTAGAGCAATACGCAGCAAAGAAATGAAACAAGTCAACGAACCATTTGACTCATAACGACATATCATTGTTCTTAGGATTTCACGTGGTAGGAAATGCAATAAGTAAAGAGTACACAACATTAAATCTCGCGATTCAATCTGAAAGTTCAAAGAGAAAACTACCCACAAACTACGCACATTTACAGAGACATGCAACTTCTGTCAAGAGCTCAAAAGCTGGAATTAAAGTGATAAAGTGTAAAAAAAGTAAAAACCAGAGAGTTTTCACTTTTATGAAATTGATATTTGTGAACTACTTATGAGGTTCGGAGAAATTTAATTAGCTGAGTGCTACATGGAAACATTTAATAAAATATTATTTATACTTGTTTTGCCTTTAATATTTGAAACAATTATATTTATCAAGAACATCCAGAAGTTAAGATAATGTAAGCAAGAAAACAAACAGACTCTGTCCAGCTTTTCCATTAAACCAGCAATATATGGTACAGACGGAAGCGGAGCGATTTTATCTGCATATGGCTGAAGCGAAGAACCACTTTTTAAAGAACACCCTATTCGCGGTAATAATCCTTGTGATGACAAGGATAGAGAACGATCCGAAGATAATGACCGAATAGATTGCCGAAGATCTGTAAACAAAGGAACAAATACTGGATCTGTTAAAGATTTCCGTAAAAAAAATATGTTTTTTGTGCTTAAAACAGTCGTCTTGAATTTGTCAAGAATATTCACAAGTTAAGACACTGTAGAAAGATCAAGATCTTCACTGAGAAGTGAAATTAATTCAATTACTACCACTGTTTTATGGGTTTTAATAAATTCGTCCAATTTTAAAATGAAAATGAACAAGATTTAAAATGAAATATTCCTACCAGGAGCGGCAAGACCTGTGGGTGATAAGCTTTGTGAGTCTGTTTTGGCGGCAGATTCAAATTCTGGCAGATTATCAAGCACTAAACTAATAAGTGGAGAATACAATGTAGCAATCGAACTTTGAGCGCACTAAAAAACATTCTTATACAGGGTACGAAGAATGCATTCCATCTGTTTAATCAAGCTGTAGTGAAAACCCATGCTTCTTGCACATATTTCATGATTACCTATTCTGTTTTCATTTTTCATTATTTGATTAGAATACAACTGCACCCAAAATTCCAGATGTAAGTAACACGGGCATATTTTTTCATCTTTCATACTAAGGTCAAAAGATAAAGAGAAAAATGATACTTGTTAAAACGTACTAAAAATAATTTACTTAAAACAAATTTTAAATTAAGGCAGATCTTACTTACACTGTCTATGTATCGCTTGTCATTTGCATGTTTTGCAAATAAGTTCCTCAATAATGCAACCACTTTTCGTCGGTAATCACGTGGCTCACGGAGTGATGCATCTAGTTCCTGGTAGAGTAAGCCAACTAAAAAGTGATGCTTGCAATATGAAGCAGAGAGAATGAATTCATCCGAACACCGACTGTCTGTAAATTGATTCTTGAAGACATAATCCAGTGTTTCTCATGACAAAAAATATGAAGCTACTATAAAAGAGAGAGATATAATTAACAAATTCAGACTTCTGAAATTCCCACTGAAATAAATATCGATAAATCCAAAACATAGATTTTGAGTCCTTGTAAATTTTGAATTATAACTTTAAACAAATGAAGCACGTTATGAGGAGAGATTTTGAGTCTTCGTAAATTTTGAATTATAACTTTAAACAAATGAAGCACGTTATGATCAGATGTCAAACACCTAATTTTTTACAGCCACTAAGGCTGCACTATGCTTCAACAGAATATTCGTATGAAGCCAACTGTTAAACTATTCATCTAAATTATCTGATGGATAAGCCACTGACTGATTAATATAAAAATTATATCTAAAAATTACTTATATACAGTAAATCTATGGAAAATAAACTTACAACAATTGTAGTCATTCGCACTGTCATTATTCATCTGTGGTGAAAAAAATTTCGAAAACAAATTGGTAATCAGAGAATTAGCATTAGAGTTGGTGGCTGTAAATGAAGTAAATGAAAGTCAACCAAGTGAAATATTATTTAAATATCAATTCAAACCTCTTATTTCATTTTCACGAGCATTCTTCTCTTTTTTCTACTAATTTCACAAATTTCTGGACAAACGTAATTGAATAATTGTAAGCACAGTGATATCTAGTGATTATCAGTGGTAGAGCCATTCAAAAATTCCAAAGTATTATCTTAATATATATATATAATATCGAAGATTTACTTACAGAAGTTATCTGTATTTATCGAACTGCCTTTCCTGAATATACGTCCGGAAACATCACATATCAGTGGTAAAGACAGCGGTATCCAGTGCTCGTGACTACTAAGTATGTGCAAAAATTCCAATTTATAATCAAGCATGGTCTGCAAGCATTGTTAACATCTGCCTAAAATCCATCTGCCTAAAACTAAAGTCACACTTAAGACTTCCAACTCATCTAGATAATTGGTATCGAAGAATGCTAAGCATACCGCAAAAATACTTTTATTTGATTCACCAGGACTGTTTGTCATTTAATTCACTGTATCCACAGTGATGATAACTACACATCATATACAGTAGAATAACAAAATTTCGATATATACATGCGATAAAATATGCCTCGAAAACTTGAGCCAGATTAGGCTTATCCACAGCTAAAATGAAGTCTTCGCCTAATTAGCAAATGCTCTTATATTGTGACGGTGATCCTAAACTGAAAGTTGATTAACTGGTTTTAAGGACGGACATACCCTCGCAACACTTTCATCCATGCTTTCAACGACATGATTTATCCACGAAAATACTGATCCACGATCCATAAAGCTTAAGCAATACTGAAAATTTTTTTTACGAAACATTGAGTTCACTTGCCAGCTCAAATTTAATGACCTTATTGCATTGGGAACATTTTTTAAATAAATTAGTTACCCTCAAGAAATAAGCTACAGCCGAATTTGCTAGTTGACATTCCTGAGGAAAATCACGATGTTTTGTTATGATGAGCGGCATAACTTTATCAATTAGCAATTCAATGTTAAGCAGCAATTCCCGCGAAAAACGACTCGCTCTTGGCGCCTTCAATAATAACTTTAAAACAAATATAACTGAAAATAAGAAAACGATTTCAACTGTTAAAAGTAATAATTCATATGAAAATTGGTCGAAATAATAATTTTAGTTGTTAAAAAAAAAAACCATACTTTATACAAACCGATGTCAAGCAACCATAATGCCATACTCTTTGCAGCAACAACCAAAAGAAACCAAAGTTGTCGAAATGTCGTAGCTAATGAATCACTATCCGCCTGAATACAAGTGATCTGAAAAAGAATTCGCCTGAATGTTCTTAAAAAAAACTACAGACTTGATAAACTTAGTATCATCTACCATTAAAATAATTCATAATAAGAGTAATGTTATGCTTAAATAGAAAAATTAGAAATAAACTGCTCAATAATAAAAAACGGAACTCAACAAACAGATTAATTTATAATTTACATAAGAGGTAATGTGCTTGCAAAGAGCTGAATGAACGCTTTCATCTTCAGAGCTTGATTTACTTTTCACTGTTGCGGATTGAAAATAATAAACGACAAATATACGTAAAAGATGATTTTGACCTGCCGCAGCAATTTTATCAGCAATACCAATTAATATGCTGTAATGACAACTAATAAATCATGTAAAAAACTAGTACTGGCAAATAAATTATTAAAAGACTGTTTTCTGCACTTCAAGAATTAAGCCAAATTATTCCTATGCAACTCAGCTACTTACCAAAAGATTAGGACTATAAATGAAAGTTATAAATCGTTTTTCGATTTAATTTCATTAACGTGATATATGTCGCTACCAATCAGAATAAAACTGTTTCAAATTTTTCTAAGTCAAAGATATTTAAAAAACAAACCCCAGGGTACTCAAAGCCATTTCATCGGTCGAGGAATATGGCAACAATGATAACAACCGATTCAAAGTTATTGGAAGGAATGGAATGATTCTTCCGATTTCCACTTCCAACAGAGCCTATAAATTTAATAAAATGCTAAGAATAACTATTAAATTATCGGAAACTTCCTACTAATTTCTCACTTTACCTAAAATAGAAAAAAAAAATTGTCATAATTCTGTCCTACCTATATCTACGTTTGTGTAATTTGCATTTTTTTACATGACATTTACAAGCTATAGTTACAGTCCTAGCTTCTTCATTTTGTCCCAATAAGTTTTTAAAACTGAAGTTTTTTGAAATCTCAAAAAAAAAAAAAAAAAAAAAAAAAAACAAGTATAAAATCAGAGAAATTCACGACTACTATAAGAGCTACATATCGTTTGCTGTGTCACTTGAAATGAAAATCGTGGGTATTACATATTATAATCACAAAAATATTAACTGTATGAAGAATTCGAAAGTATTATTGGAATGTAAAAGTTCTACTCCTCAAGTTTGCAGCATTATATAGCAAGCTTATCTTTTTTTATAAAAAATT
>PQVD01003836.1:0-14010 GCA_003012265.1 Setaria equina
ATAACATTAAGTGATAAAAACTCTTAACGAGCAGTTGGGTCACGTAAAACCATTTTGGGGTTTTTTTTAAAATAACATGGACTGTATCAAAGTATGCTAATTACAACTAATGAGATCACACGTAAAACAGTCTACGTTACGATCATCCATGAAATTTTGTAACACTTGTTTGCCTTTTTATAGAAATTACCATGTAGAGATTGATTTCCCTACATCGTAAATTCTGGCAGTACAGGAGCAAAATCTTCACTTTTCAAATTCAAATTTACAGCAGCGGAAAGAAAAAGGTCGAAGCCTTTTAAACCTAAGTGATTTGGATCGATTACGAAATCCAGCATATTTCCGGAAAGAGAGAGAAAATCGTGGAGGCTTTGGCCACAAACGATTAAATCCTTTGCCACAAATGATGTCAACTTCGCCCCCGGCACCATGCTACTCATCACACATAAACTGGCGTTCACGAAGCGAAACATCACTTTATTGTGAAAGACTTTAGGAAAAAAAAAAAAAGAAAGAAAGAAGACTGTCGCTTACTCGCCATAAAAAAAAAATTCCAGCAGAGGTTACATTACTGCGAATCAATAAACCAACATTTCTACCTAATAATTTAGGTGAAAATCCAAACTACTCTTAATATAAATAAACGATTTCATAATAATGGCAATGGGTCGAATTTCCTTTTGAAATCATACTATTATAAAAAGAAAGGGAACAACAATTTCGCTGACCGCAACTTCGAGTATTTTATATGACAACGGGATTTGTTGTGTAATTAAAAAAAAAACTTCCCAAGGATAATTCCAAAAAACACTTTTTTGTTTAATGTTTTCTCGTAGATTTAAGGTGATCAAATTTTGGCTGGAAAAATTTAAGCAAAAAGTTTTAAAGGAAAAAAAGTTCGAGGTTCTACGAACTTTGGCAATATCGACGGAGGAAAATTTTCAACAGCGAAAGTTGGTTTCCAAGGAAAAACATACGAGATAGATATATAAGATTTACTTGCAGATCTACACAATATTGTGTTGTATTACTGTATGCTTTTCTGTTTGCTGTCCTTTTCTAACATTAGGAGCACTTCAAACATTCCCATTTAATTCCTATTTTATTACAACTCTATAATTTTATTCCATATAAATGTTATTTGTTTTTTCTTTCTCTTTCATCTTAGTGCAGTATTACAGCAAAATGTATCAACATATTAATATCATAATGGCTATAAAATGGAAATAAAAACAAAGTGATAGGAATGTAAACTACTACAGAGTGATGAAATAGCGCTCAAGATGACCGAAGCTATTTACTAACCGTTTATTCAATTCATGACATCAGTTGCCAATCCATTAGTTCACTGGTCTGGAAGAAAACTTCGCTGTTTCTGATATTGATTAGAAAAAAAGAATATTTAAATAAATGTCAGAAAGTTAATGAAATTTGGTAGGCATACTGGAAAAAAGAGTGAAGTACATTCGCAAAATTCACAATCTTTATATTCACAACACTAAGTTCGGGAAGTTATGAGAAAGGACTTGATTTCCTATGGCTATGAAAAAAAAGAAAAGTGGAACTATAAACAGCAAGAAACAGCAAAAAATAGAAACATAAGTCGATTGGTCAGTGGATAAATCTTGAAAATTTCGACTTTCCAAAAACTAGCAGAAGAAATGAATGAAGCAGGAGCAGTTTCAATTCCAATTTTGAACTTTAAAAGTCACGTTTAGCTTTCTTATTTTAAACGCTGAGCTTCGAAATTACAAAGAATTGGTGAAACTGATAAAAAGAAATGTAGTCTAAAGACTGAAGTCCTCTGGTCGATAGCGCTAATTGCTGAAATAATTTTTTTAAAAAAATGAATCCAAAAAATTATTCGACAACCAGCACAATAGTTACCATAACAGAATATTGTAACAACTTTTGTTTGGACTAGTCTTTTTTCATTCGTGTTGTTACCACACGGTAAATGATTGAATCTTTCCCCGGATCCATGTTCCACAAACCAACAGCAATAAAGAGAACGGCTAGTATAAGGACGACACTAACGAGCAGAAATATGCCAAAAGTAGCTGGATAACTGGTCGATACAAACTGCAACATAAAAAATATTTAGAGAAAAATAACTAAATAGTGAGAGCCACAGGCAAACTCTACGAAATGCTGCGACCATTGTCATCATGATCTTCTCTCTGAAGATCTGCAAACTTTTTTTGAAGGCTGCAAACTGTATTTTTCCAAAACGTCACTAAAAATTTTTAAAGGGAAATTTTATTGGTAATGAATGCTAAATTTCAAAATGAAGTAAAAAATACCATATAAATTAAGTACTGATATTAAGTACATCCAAAAAAAAAAAATAAAAATAAAAATAATCACAATGAATTGTCTGCAGTCCACATGGGGAATTCTCAATTGTTCAAAAATTTGTTTTTTTATATCTCCTTACTAATCCAAATCATTTTTGAATGACTAAATTTATTTTATGGCGACTTTTCAAACAAGCAATAAGGAACGAAAAACAAAAAAGAAATAAAAGAAAAAGAAGTAAAAAGAAAAATGAACTAATTATTTCTTCGTGAAAAATTTAAAAAAGAAAAAACCTGATATACGTTTAGATCTTTCCGTAATTTCATTATTCGATCAGCGGTACTTTCGAGATTCTGAAAACATTTAAAAAAAGATAGCAAAAACTACAAAATTAAGAGTAACATTATAGACTAGTTAAAATTCAACATGTACTGACGTACAATTAAATAAAGAGCAAGGAGTTTACTAATTATAAAACTGTTCTTCATCATGTTATACATGAACAAAAAAGAACTTTAAGAAAAAAGATTCTTTCAAAAGAACATAACAGCAAGAGTTTATAGCTTCGAAATAATTCAAGACATACTTTAAATTATTTTCTACGCTTTCTTACTTTCTTCTGTAAATAAACTGCTCTGGCAGAGAAAAGTATATTTCACTGATCGAAAAGAACCACGGAAGAGAATTATCTTCACGGAGAACATATAAACTTTTATTTTAGATTCTAGTAAGAAAAAAGTGTAAAAGAACTACTTCTCTACTTTTTTCAAAGTTAATAGAATAAAAGGATAAATTGTACTTTCTTTGGATGAATGACTCCTTTTAAACGGAAAAGAAGAAAAAAATTAATCAAATTAAGCACTGCAATTAGAAGGACTGTGTCATAAAAGTCCAAATGAGCCAACTACTATCAGATTTTATGAACAACGCTTTACCTGTCTTTTCTGCCTCGTCTTGATTTCAGATACCGATTCTGCAATGAGTTCCACTATCACGCGGTCATCGTAAATATTTTTTAACATTGAAATCAAACGCCAAATTGCATTTTCCAACTCAATAATAGTTCGCTTATATTCATCCTCCGACAATTCTTGCTTAGCAATTGGCAAACCGTTTACGTCAATAACCAAAATTGTTGGCGTATTCTTAGTATGAGCGATTTCCGATTTCTTCATCTAAAAATAATGGAGTTTATCAAATACGTATTAAAACCTCAGCATCAAATTTAAGTTACAGTTATCACCTCAGAAATTATAAGCGATCTATTCAATCTTACCAAGCACCAATTGCTAGATATAAATTTTGACAGTAGATAGATAGACCTAATATTTTTATGCCTTTATTTAAATCAGAAAATTATTGATTTCTCTTATGCCTGATCTGATGATTGTTCGCACTAACGACATTTCATTTACGATAGCTTAAAACGAAAAGCTCAAAAGTTTTACCGCTTCCGTAATTTTATAGATATTTTCAATTTCTTGTCGCAGTGGTTCGCTTTTTGTCTTGATCTCAATTTTTGCGAAAACATTCTGTGCATCAGAAGCAATCTGCGAACCACTCAGTCCTGTATTACGCATTAGAATCCATTCCTGTCCTTCATCAGCAAATATTTTATTATTAACCAAATCCTCATAACTGATTTGCTCCCCTTCTGTTGTCACATCATATCCAGACGATAAATTATTGAGCACTTTCCCATCAATGACGGTGACTAAAAGAGAACTTTATTCAAATTAAAATTTCGGCAAGTGAAAGCTAATTTAATCGTTTCAAACCAGACAAGCTAGAAAAATTTTTCATTAAAAAAAAGACGAACCTACTGCTAATGCTCGTGGTCGTTCGAAAATATCTCCCTCACTTGTCCACGTCAAAGGAGCCTTAGCTGTCATTCCTAACATATATTTGTTGGCTTCCATAACATCGGCCTTAGATAAAAAAGTTGCGGTGGGGTCCGGAAGCTCAACTGGTTCAGAAGCTAGGAAATACAGTTCCGCACATAGTGAACCTGAGGAAATTACATTAGGGTTTCATAGTTTTGATCCTTTACATCTAAATGAAAGCAAATTTTTAAAAACAAATACACTAGATTTGAAAAAAAAAAGATTACCTTGTATCAAAACACACAATACTGCTAGAACTATACAAATGTAAATCATGCTCAATAGCCTGAAATTTGCTTTGATTAAAACTTGCAAAAAAAAGACGATGAGAAATACGTCAGATATGGATGCAAGAGGATATAAATTTTTCAAAATGCCTTTTGCGGCAGGGTTTTAGAGACCCACATCAAGTGAAGAAAATAAAATTATTTATTTTTATTGGGGAAAATAAATAACAGTAAAGCATTCTATGGCATTATGTATCACCAAACGCCTCGTTGTATACCAGATAATTGTCCGTGATCAGCAAGACGCCTAAAACATCAGTATTTGATCACTTTATAACATTCCATGATTTCATTTACTAAAACAGATATATGATTTTATGAAAAAAGCTAAGATACGATTACCAAAATATCCCGCATAATTACCTTTGGTTTTGTTATTTATTAATTTTCCTCAAACCGATTTTTAAATTATGGCTAACAAATGGTAGCTGTAATATAAGCTTTAAATGGTTGAAGTCGAGAAACTGAATTACTCAGAAATAAGATGAGAAGACTTCCATGTTATTAATAGTAAAGTTTACAGCATTATGGTATCATCAAATGCAGATTAGAAGACGAATTATCAACAATGTATGCACAAAATAAGTTATACAGACCTGAAAATCTGACGATGAAGATGAAATCTGTTGAGTTTACCACGTCGTGCTCCACTAAACTGACACAAATGCTGAACAAGATTCGGACATGATCCTTTAGGAAAGTTATGCAGCTTCTTAGCACTTTCATCTCGAATCATTTCTGGTAATATAGTATTACATTTCAATGCCTTTAGCCGTACGCGATCTGGGCCAAGTTTAGCAAGCAAATGTCGCCTTTTTACATCTCTTTTCATTCGCCAGGTAGACCAAAAGGTCATTCGATTACCGTCTTTCCACCACTCACGTTCCACATAGTATGGATATTTGTCCAAGCTACAAAGAATTAAAGCCAATATATCGATAATATAGATATAAATAAAACTCTCACTGATTCTAACGAAAAAAAAAAAAAATAAACGTCAAAACATAACGCATGCAAAAATACTGAGCCGAAGTAAAATTTCTCTATTTGATAGAACTATTAAAATGCATTAGATTAAGAACAACTAAAGCCATTTATTTTGTTGTAACATGATGAATCTTCAATAGCTTCCCAAATCCTTACTTCAGCGTTTCTAATGCTTTCTGACTGTACGGTAAAATAGGTCGCTCTTCGTTACCGCTATCCATAGCCAAATTTGAAAGTTCACTTTCGGAAGCCGAGCTACCATTACCATTTAACGAAGGTTGATTTCCTTCAACATCACTTGAAATAATTCCCACAGAGCTCTTCAAACAGCGTGTTGAAGCAATTATTTGACTCCATGACAGATTAAGCTTTGATATTACAAGTGGAAATTGTCGTAAAAAATGCATCAAAGTGAAATCTACAATTAATTACAAATTAATATAATGAAAAAGTTTGCATGAAATATTGCCATATCCTTAACAAAGATTAAAAGAATCTGGTACACAAAATTTATTGCAACTTATCAAAGTTGATAAGGTTGAGTATGCCTCACTACCTGAATTAAAGTGTAAATTAATAAATTAAGCAAATATTAATAAAATCACTTGAACCCTAAAGTGTGAATAAAGAAAAATGAAACATATGTAAAGATCTCATTATTAGATAAAGCTCAAACATTATCAGACCAGATTTCCCAATCACTAGAGAATCAGAAAATCGTAAGGAAAAACAACTCAATCCATCTAAGAACCATACCCGGATCTGGATAAAACATATTTCAAAATCAAAAGAATGTTATTACAAAAAAGACATAAAAAGCACAAAAAACTGAGTCTGCTTTTTCTACTTTGAGTACGTATAAAAAAAAGTTCATTTGGAAGTAGCCTAAAAAGAAGAGGCACCATAAAAATTTGTATCCATCACTTTATTTCATTAAGGCACGATCACATTAAATACTCGTAGTTAGAGCAACGACTATTTACGAAAGTACTGAAATAATTAAGTAAACAATTTCAGAATCTATATCTCTGAATATAAAACAGAAAAAAAAGAGGCAACTGCCAAAGGCTGAAATGTTTTAATTAGCTGCAAAAGGTATAAGACAAGTTGAAACTAATTTTTCGTCAGTCAGTAATTACTAAATAGTTGTCCGTCATTCATATCGCCCCGCCTTAAATATTAAATATATATCGAATACTATTTTTCATTTTTTCAAGTTTCTTAGGATTAATTATGCCCACCGATTTAAATTTTGATCTAACAATTTAATTTCGAAGAAATATACAGTGAACTTAAAAATTAAAGTAAATACATCATTCCTTACCATAACACGCATTCAAATGCTTGTTTAAGAATCACATGAAAATTGAATCATATGCATATAAATTGCAGGTACTGATAATAGTTGATATTAGAAGTTACAAACCACTCTTAAGAAAAACATCAAATGTTTCCTAACAACATGAATAAAAGAATTATGTACAACAATTACGCAAATATATGTGGAAGAGAATCGTTATGATTAATTATACATGAAGCAGATGAATCTATCTTGAACATAGAGAATTTGGGCTGTATGATCTGACATGACATCACGAAGCGAATGTATTGAAATGTTCGCCCTTAGCTAAGACACCAGTACTTATATTGGTCATTAAATTAAGGAAACAAAAACAACGAGTAACCATTGGAAGCTTAAGAGTATAAGATAATATAGTTACATCATTATCATGTTAAAATAAAAACAAAAAAAAGACAGGAACTATCCAGGGATTGATGTGCAAATAAGTGGAATAGAGTAACGATTCAAACCTGTAAATTCAAGAATTTCAGATTCTAACAAAAAACTAGTCAGTTGGAAAAAAATTCGATGAACCAGTTTTAATCCTTGTACGATTGACGAAAATACGAATTGAACCGTTTAAATCAGCTGAAATGATGACATCACCATGAATTTGCCGATCCGATATATTCCTTCCAGTTTTCGACTGTTCAGTCCGATCATCAGTACCGCGACGCTGTTCTAGGAGATTCAGAAAAAGCTGTGGACGAGGTGCAAATATAGCCACTGTTACGCATGCTGAATGACCTAAAATGCGCTTTATTATAATTTGCTGTTTTTACAAGCTGATTTCATTAACATCAGCTGCTTGTTAGCCGAATCAAAAAACACAGCATGATAAAGTTATTTTGTGATGTTTGATACGCTTAAATCATAATACTCATCAATCTATCAAATACAACCGTTCCGTGTGTAAGCTCGTTGTTGAAACAAATAGATGTGGAACCGTGCCAAAGGTGCGAATGAAAAAATAGTCTTTCCTAATGAATATAACACAACTATAACGCTACATTTTTTAATATTTTTAATAACAGTCGTACTGGATTCAAAACTTTTTCATTCTCAACTAAAAACTGTAGAAGAAAATTTTAAATCCATTCGTATCTTATTAAATACAGCTATAAATTGCCAAAAGTCGAACCTCTCAAACGCTGCCATGAATCATTGCGATCTTTGCGAACAGCTAACGAGGATGGCAAATCAGCAGTCGTCCAAATATAAATAAAACGATCTTCACTTCCACAAACAATATGTTTACCATCAGGCGATAAGGAAGCTCGGATCTGACTCCTTTCATTCTGAGCACCCTTAAATGAAAAAATGAAAAGAAAAAAAAAAGACGAAATAAAACAGATAATTTATGCCATAACTTCAATTAACTGCACCTTGAACTTGCATGTAAGAGCCATATCACGCAGATCATACATACGAATACGAGAATCATTCGAAGTGACCAATAATTTATCGCCATGGACAGCTAGGCCGGTCACCTAAAAAGAGTAGATAAGTTAATATGAGCAAAAGAAATTCAAAGACAAATATTTGAATCTAATTCACTTATTTTCATTACGATAAAAAAACATCATACAAAGACTTCAAAAAATTAATTGCCTTGTGTCCTCTAGCATTTTTCCCCCGACTTGATCTCACATCGATGACAGTATGATATTTAAGTTGATCAGTTGTATAGAAAAAACAACGACCATCGTATGTGCCTACTACGGCAAATTTCCCATTTTTAGCAAAGGCTATAGCTGTTATGAATTTCACTTGCTCTACTTCATTCCATAAGGCTACTTTCTTGTCCGGTATATGCCAAAGGCGAAGTTTCCCGTCCAGCGATCCAGAAAGAAAATATCGGTCGTCCTGAAAGGAAAAAACTATTCATTAAGTGGAAAGAAGATAATTTTAGAAAACTACCTTTAGGAAAAATTCTCAAACTAACAAGGTTCAGAAATTGAACCTTTGGCATGAAAGCGATGCAAGTAACGAAATCCATATGCTGAAAACAGCAAAGACACTCTGGACGCGAAAGATGCCACAGTTTCACTGTACGATCCATTCCGGATGATAATATAAAGTAATTGCGGGACCATGACAAATCCAAAACGTCAGCAGTATGACTCCTATATGTACATAATGGTTTGGAAGCCATTAAGGCGGTCGTTACAGCGTTACTTTCATCATCGTGTGATGTGGATGATCCAGCGCTCTCACCAAGCTGAAAGACTACATTTGAGGATCAAATGAAGCAATACAATAAAGGGACATGCAATACTGAATTATTGAGCTATAGGGAAAAAATTACGAATAAAGAATTTTTTCCTCCACCGTCATGTTTCTCCCCAAAAGTTTGTAAAACCCTGCAAAATAAAAGCAACGCTTAAAGGACAAGGAAGATAAAGCGAAAAAGGAAAAAAAAAAGTCCTTCGTCATTAATGATTAATTCAGCAAACATGCTTGAACTCCATGGAGTCGCAACTAAATGTTGTAACTTATAAATATAAACATTCAACAGTTATAGTAAGCAGCATCAATGGTATTGAACGCCTGATCAAAAACAGCTCATTTCTTCTATTTCCTGCATCATTAGTCTAATCAGGCAACAAATGGAACTACTGATAAAAAACCAGACAATAGGGAATATTTTTCATCTTGCGGTTTTTCACGTTGTGGTGAGTGTTGAACAGGAGACAAGAGAAATAATATTTAATACTACAAACTTTTGGGGAGATTATACCTACAACCACAATATATTGTTGAAGGATCGTCGAAAGGAAAAATTACCGTAGTGGAGGAAGAACGCAAATCATTTTCAATATCCTGCATCGGATTTTGCAAAACATTTTCGCCCACAGTCATAGAAACTTTCTTAGAGTGTGAATTGTAACGATCACGTAAAGCATTGAAATATGATAAATGATTGCGTAACACCCAAACCCGTATGATGCTATCTTGACCAGCTGTAGCCAATAAACGCCCGCATAGGGAGAATTTCATACACCATACAGCACCCTGAAACTCTCTAACAACAGTAATTCCCTTTCACTTAGATCTTGTTACTTCCCATGCGGCTAAAAAATTTTCAATTCTTTAAGACTTTTAAACTTCTCGCGAAAAAAACGAACACAGGAAGAGATAATAATCCTTCATACTAAATGCCGTTTATTTCTGAATTTTATTATTTTCAGGTAATATTGAGAAATTCTAAATAATGGAAATAAGCTTACTTCAACGAGGGGGTGGTCAACTTTAAAAATAAAAAAAAACAAAAAAAAACCTTATTCAGCTACGTACAGATGGGAAAAGACCAACCGTATGCTCATTGTTTAGTTCTTGATAGCAACGTGTACCATCAAAATCAAATGGCCCTTTCTTCGAATTCCTTGGCCGTACGATGGGAGTACCTTCAGCTATAGAAGAATCATCATGATCACTTTCATTGCAACTTTCATCGTCCTCTTTCGAAAGTTTTGATGTTGAACTTAAAAAACAAAATACATTTCCAAAAATAAAGTTTTGAAACAAAAACACTACCGTCATGAAATAACGTACGAGAAGGGAGTGCAAAATATATCGAACAAACTTTTAAACAGATCAATTACTTCGAAGAAACGACATTTTTTGCCCGTAAGAAAGCGCCACGGAATAATTCAGATGCATAAGTTCCATATCCTTTAACGAATCCTGCAGCTCGACCAAAACTGCTCGATGATGGAGTTGAATGTGAAGAAGGACTACCTTCCAATCTGTAAATAAACTAGTAAACCTTCTGCGCAATAACTGCTGCTTCTCTCTCAGCAATATCGTTATTCCTACCATCCGTAACTTTTGAGGAATGGAAACGAACTCTCCAGAAGTCTGCTGGTGTCCTTTCATGCTCATACGTCTTTCTACGTCTCGAGTTATGGGATCTGAATATTCAGTTTGAGCACTGGGTACGATACTTCTCTCTTTCATGGAAAGTTGCTCCGAAGGCATTTCTGAATGGTCTTCTACACCAAGATCTTTCGACGATGAATCTGAATCCTATAATAATCATCGTTTGGGGACAAATGGATTTTTTGGAAAAATTAACTTGCCAACTCAGAATAATTGATCATAACTAAAAGAAAAAAATATACTCAAGTTTTGGCTAAACATCACAAGGAATTCTCCCTATATGTAATGATAAAAACACTATATGTAATGAATAACATACTAACCATTTTTGAATCGACTGCAGACTTTGGTATTGCAATTTGCAATTTATACAATTTGTCCTGATATACATCTTCTGCTGCCCTGCCATCATTTAAAACTGATCTTCTCGGTGACGAAGTGGAAATTGAAGAAGTGGTAGAAAATTCTTCTCCAACTGATGACAAACGATCACTTGGCATACCACGCACTGGTGAATCCAACGCCAATACTTCCTCTCTGAAGTGACCGGAATGGATTACTTGAGAACCACATTTAAACTGATTAAGAATATTTTACTCCTAACTACTTTAGGATAAATAAGTATTTAAATTTATGTAACAAAATGGTTAAACAGATTCAAATATATTCCACAAAAATATAGCCTGAGATCTATATTCATCGCAAGCATAAGTCAGTTTCAATTTCAGTCAATTATTCTTATTAATTTACTATTATGCTTAAGTAAGACTTCAATAAATGTTACTTGTTAATCAAACTACCATTTATTACGCTAGATGATTAGGATGACATCTGAGATCATAGCAACTGCTTGAAATAATAAACTTACTTCAGTGGTTCATTGAGTATTGAAGAGGTGATTTGATGAATAACACCCTGTGCATCGCTGTTTCTTAAATCTTCCTCTCCACCATCAAATGATAAATAGGGTGAACTACATGGCGAATCAGCAAGATATTCCCGTTTCAAAGAATTGCTCTTATCACTACGTGGTGGAAACGGACCCGATTTCATGCTTTTTGCCAAACTCAATCCACGATCCAACGAATTTGTTTTTGCATGTCCACGTAATCGAGCAAAACTGTCGACTAACGAAACAGAATCCTTTTTCAATGACTTCTCTGGCTTACTGCTGCAAATCTTTACTCGAAATCAACTTGATTAAACAAAACGAATAAAATTTCAAGTATAAGTCATAATCTAAAGTAGCGAAGACATACTGTTTGAAAGTTGCAGTGAAACAGTCCATACATTTTTGGGATTTGAAGGGAAAATCCATCAATACACTAATGAATCTAAAATCAACAATTACAAATTTAAAACTAGTACATGAAATCAAATAAACATACCTAACAAATGACGTATGGCTAGTATCAGATTTTGCTTCCTCCACCTCTTTCGTCGGCGATACTCTGAAAATTTTTCAAAAAATAAAGTTCGGACGAAACATAAAATTTATGGAGTATGAGAAATAAGATCCAAGAACATACCGGTTACCAATGAGCGAATCCACTTGTTGCGGTGAAAGGGCATTAGGTAACCTTCCGCATGGCCTTCTTGGTGGTAATGGCGGAGGGACACTTTGAGGTGGTGGAAGCCTAACACCAAAAGCAGTATTATCACAAGATGTTTTTGGAACTGGTAGTGCTGGAGAAAGAAGTGGTGGTGAAGGCTGCATATTTCGCGATCCATTATCGTTCTGTGGGAATGAATCTGTTCCACTGAAAAGGTTATTTTATAGAAATTTCCTATATCAGAACCATTACTGTTAGACTGGGCGTTAGCTGACTTTATGCAAAATGGCTAACTGCTTCTGAGGGATTTTTCTGTCTCTCACCTATTTATATTTTGATGGCTGGAAAAAGCTTTTGTGCTAATCGTATCAGCCGGATATATCAATTTCATCTTCGTATATGGAGCTTGCATCAGCAAGTTACGCCCCCACGATGCCAAAGATGCACTTTCACTTGCTGAGCCGGCATCATCATCAGTGTAACCACCGCTAGTATTTAGTAACGTATGTCCTGATCCAAATTCACTTGTCATTCGGCTCCTCAAAGCATCTAGACGATGACGACGATCTGCAGCTATACTATCCTAGAAATTAGTGGTCATGTACAGAAGGCAATCGGAGGTAATAATGGATGATAGAACTCATGAATGAAAGTTGAGGAGATTAAACCAATAATTTCATCAAAAAAGGGGTAAATTAAATAATGGTTTTCTATATGAATATTAGACTATCCCTTGCAATACCCTTACAAAGATAAATTTACGTTTTGAAAAACAAAGAAAAAACAGTTCTGCTAATTCATATAAATCGTAGAGAGCTGTTTAACATGTATTTGAAGTATTAGACTGTAATTCGTACCTTATATATCTAAGCTGATACAGTGAAGAAAATATGGTAAACTCTATGATAAAGTAGCACTTCCTAAAAAGGTTTCCCTTTTTCGTCTTTTCTCTTACCTTTAATGATGATGCAGTAGATGATGCAGTGATATTTTCCGATTGTGAAGTTACTGATAACTGCTTGTTAATCATTACATCAATCATTCCGCTTTCATTCGATATCACATCTTTTCGTGACGGGTGATTATTGCTACGTACAGTACTAATTAATAATGCAGAACGTTCAGGAAGTGGTCGTAACTCATCTTGAGCATCCTCAAACTCTTCACTGTTTGTCGTCGATGATGTCCCGTTTTCGTCCACTTCAGCAAATGACATTCATATACTGTAATGAATAATGAATTATAACAACAGATAAATGACCGCTTTTTAATTCGTTCATTGTTCAATCAGCCCTAAATATATTGAGATATTCACTAACTTCAGTTTTAGATCTCTTTTAATGAAATAGATTTTCCTGACTAAGTGTACAATTTCACATAGAAAAAACTTTAATGATTTTGTAATTTCAAATTATATTTCTTAACACAAAATTTTATTTACTTCATAGTTTATAAACAATTCATACTTTTGCAACCTCAATAAATGAATGTAAAAAAAAAAATACTTTAACCTCACTTTAGAATATTAACAAAATAATTCTTCAATACTACCACAAATACACGTTAAACTTTAAACAACGGAGAAAATAAGACTGCATAGAATTATTGAATGGAATTAAAAAACAAACATGTATGAAAATTTTTCATCCCAAAATATGCATACCCCTCATATCTACGCATCTTTAATCTGTGGAAATTACAATACCTATGGTTACTAACTTTATTTTTATACTTTCCTCCTTCCTTTGGTTTAATTTTTGAAAGCTAACAAACTTAAT
>PQVD01003836.1:14066-24798 GCA_003012265.1 Setaria equina
TATGCAAAATGCCTGCAACTCGCTAAATCCGTATAAAAGCTGAAACTTGACATTTCTCTGTCCTTTCCTTATCTCACCCATTAGAACCACACATATTATTTGCTGTACTGCAAATAATTCGATGAATACTGGAAAACAACACGTTGGATTCTCAAACCTTCGAAAGTTCTGAAATAACCACATTGTGACCTTCCGCTGTGTCATAACTTGGGAATCAAAGTAGAATGAAATTTTCATTTAGACATGAGATCAATTTTTGGTTTTTGGTTTCAGACGTCGTAGTGTTGTCAAAGGATATCCCAGCATTTTGGAATGAAATAAGCAAACAGCTTCCATCTGACGCTGCATTTCCAGCCATTTATTTTGTGGCACAGGCAAATTTAAAAATTTGGCCACAAGTGTTTACTCTAATGAGTCCCAAAGAAGTTTTTACCGATATTCGCGTTACTGCTAGAATTCAACTCCTCCCACTGTCGCGACTTCTTTCTCAAATTTATTCTATATTTTCAACCTACATTATAATATATTTCAATTTACACATTCTAACATTTTATGGCAATATTAGACAAGACGATATCCTTTCAGATGATTATTTAAATATGAACACACCTATGCACATTTAGCAAGAAAATAAATGACTTACAAGGGAAAAAGTCGAAACTAAGACTTCACGAAATTTAAGTCGTAATTGAAATTAATTCTAACAAGACGCATAGTTAAAGAAGGAAATATGCTACTAGAAATATCGAAAAGCACTGTTATTTCAGTCCTTTGCATGTTATAATTGAGGGAGAAAATGAAGTTAACAGCAAACTTATCTAGGATGAGTCTTAGAAGTAAGAAGATAAGACTGAAGAGGGCCCAAATGTTACCGACAGTATTAATTGAGCGACTGAAGTAGCCTAATGAGATTAAATTCGGAAAAATATAAACAGCGAAAATAGAATAAGTCTCAATTTAAAAAAAAAATGGTATGCTAAGACAAGCTACAAAAAATGTCTTATTTATGATAAGAAACAAAGCAAAAGCAAAGAAGCGTAACTGCATTGCACCGAAATATATTGAAGTTATGTATTTAGTAAGGAATAAAACCAGTGAGATTCTCAGATACTGTATTTTTGAATTACGGCATCCGCAAATTCCAGCGTCGATGAACAACCACCAAGGTCTCGAGTTCGTACTTTGCCTTCGGCTACCACAGCTTCAACAGCCGATCGGAGAGCAAAGCTATACTTTTGCAGTCGCAAGTGCTCTAACAAATCGGCGCAACATAAAATCATTGCAATTGGATTTGCGATTTGTCTGAAAAAGTGTACAGGTGATGAGGTAAATTAAAATATTCCCGAGGATATTGCAAGGAAAGAGACTCGAGAAAAAAACTTAAAACAGTGAAATAATAGCTTAAGCAAGTCTGCATCAATATCAAAAGGAAAAACTAAGTCGTCTGAAAAAAAATTGAGAAATTCAACAACCTACTTTCCAAACGCTTGCTCGTAAGCATGGCGTGCACCAGGTTCAAAAATAACAGCATCTGATCCAACTGAACGTCCCGCAACAATTCCAGCACCTCCAACTAAACCAGCTCCCAAGTTACTAACAATATTACCGTAGAGGTTGGGCATAATCATTACATCAAACTGTTCAGGTTGAGATACCATCTGCATACAGCAATTATCAATAATCATAGACTCAAACTTGATATTTGGATATAACTTCGAGACCTGAAATAAATTAGCAAAAGACAACTACGTATACCATCCTTCATTTCATATGAAAATGGTAATAATTAAAACTCTTTTACTCAAAACTGAAGTTCATTACAGAATACGCTTCCAAGATATTTAAAAAAAAAAAATGCTCGCACTGATAACCTGACTTTATGAGGACGACAGGAAAAAAGAAATATGAGAAATTCTGAAATATCATAATAACATGTCTACACGCGTAATTCTTATAATGAATATATTTATTACTTGGAATATATCAACTTAAAAGCATGATATTAATTTATAATTTCATACCTTTTCTCAATTATTTTCAGTACTATTTGAATCATATGCTTAGTCTTCATTTTGACAAGTAAATAAGCTAACTTCCTCACAGGTTCGTAGAAACAATCCATCGCCCAATTTCATAATATTTGCTTTATGAATAGCTGTAACTTTCTTTCGACCGAATTTTGTTGCGTAATCAAAAGCGAATTTTGCAATCCGATATGACTTCTCCCTTGTAGAAATTCTGAGGCATTCTACGACACCAGGCACCAGTTCGTGCTCTAAGGATGAATATTCTCCCTCTGTTTGCTCACGAATAATAACAAAGTCCAAATTTTTCTGATGTCGTGTTTTGACTCCATTTAAACTCTAGAAATCTCAAAAAAATATAAGCGTAGAGAAGATGATTACTAGAAGATTAAATTTATATTATTTGAAATGAAAGCAAAATTAATGAAAGAAGGATTTGGAGAGGGAAGTTTGTAAGAAGTTCTTCGAAAAAAATAAGTTGCGAAAAATAAAGTTCTGAAAAGATGATTTCGCTTCAAATCACCAGGAAATAGTGGTCAGATGCAGAGGCATTAATTAACCATGCATTCACAGTAAACAAAATAAATCATGAAAAATCATTCACCCATCCAATGTAATCGAACTGGAATAACTTTCAAAGTCAAATCCAGACTTTTTATCAAAATACTTTTCTATTAAGTGATATATTTCATTTATAGACCAACTTTGATGTTTGAAACACCAGCAAAGAGATCAAGATTTTTTTTCAACGTTTGATTGATATCCTTCTTGGTAGGATCGATTGTTGTCGTTTCCGCTTCTTTAATCGCACCCTTCAATGCCACATTATTATTCTTCTTAATAGTTTTCATAGCATCCTCAAGGCTTACTGAACGCGACTGCTGAACTTCACTGCAAAAAAGAAGATATGTTTCACAAGGAATAAAAAAATATGAGACAATGAAACGATAGAATCAACCGAGATCAACAAATCAACCACTGTCATAAATAGTCAAGAGCAGATTACCTTATGGAGGATATCGCTTTAAACTAATCTTAATTTAACCATTTGTTAAAATTATTAGTTTATGATCAATCAAAGTTGATAAGCAACAAGGAAAAGGGATTTGCTTTCAAGCTAACTTAAAGCTTTAGGGAAGAAGCACTGATATCCTAGATAGTCTTGCTAATTCAATGACATAAGTAAAAAAAGAGCTTACCCGTTTAAAAGTGTACTATAAGCTCCACCAAATTTCATTTTGTTAGTAACATTTTTTCTTTTTGTATAATTACTACAGAATTCAGTAGGAAAGTAACCTTAAGAAAATTTCTTCAAACTCTAAAGGGAGAAAGTAACCTTAAGAAAATTTCTTCAAACTCTAAAGGGATTCCTGTATTTCGTACGATTAATTCTACTGCATTAATAAGTTCGCCACCAACACCATCACCTGGTATTACTGCCACTTTCATCATTGGCTGAGATCGATTTGAATTACTCTGGAACGGAATTCCGGAAGAATAAAACAGAATGATAAATCACGACAATGGGAATATTTTAAAACTGATAACTCCATTGGTTTTCGCTAACTGCTTTTACTTTAACATTATTTCAGATAATATGAAAGTGGAGGTACATTCAGTGGAATCATACAAGAGCTTATTTCAGCTATAGCAAAGAAAATGAAAAATTAGAATAACTCAGAACAGAATTAACGAAACTGGAAACTAAATGATATAGTAAAGCACTAACTGAAACAATCCCTCTTATGGATCCACATTTTTCCACTGTTCGCACCACAAAAGTAAGTCCTCGACGAATTAACAACATTCAGCAATCTGGAAATGAACCTTTTTATCTTAAAAGCCAATGAAGTTATCATGAAATACGATGCTTCGTAATAGAACGATATTACGGATAAAACAGAAAACATTTATATGTCAAACGACTAAGTTAATAACGAAGCTAAAGTAATGGAAAAGAACAATCGTTAGTAAACAAAACAAATAAAATTTCGCGATAACTCATTAAAATTTAATTGTACATGAAGCATCACATTTCATACTAATTTTGTGCAAATATTAAATCAATGTAATATCTAGCAGCACTACTTCCACAATAAATGACTTTAGCTTAAATAACATTACAAACTTATTTTCCGGCTTATTTTCAGGAAAGCATTTGTTCAACTGAATAAGTCTTTAAAGTGCTTAATTTAAATTTCCTGCTACCGAATTTCTCTTTTTTTTTTTTGTCAGAAATGGATGCTCATTCCAATGTTACGGTTTCATAAATATGAATAAAAGAACTTTTTAATGTATTAGACTGTTATCTCACTACGAATCAGTAATCGCTAGACATCAAAAGGACTCAACGACAAAATTTTATTTTATTCTTCGATATAACACACAAATAAAGAGAAAAATATAAAAAAGTAATCCAACAACTGTATTTGTTGATTCTCCCTTCTTTTGGTCCAATCCTATTTTATCGATCAATACCAATCAATATCACTCCTTTTTTTTTATCGATCAGTATTATAACGACCGTTGAGAACTGTTAATGTCATTACGTTAATATGCTAACCCACTGTTTGCTGATGATATTAATTCCACAATATCCTTATGAATATCTTCAATTCTTTTCAACACTTTTCATTTCGCTCTAGTCCCTTGTTATGCCTATCTGCACCCATTTTTTCCTTCTGGAATAAAAGTCAAAATCTCTTTTCCCAATCGCAACTTTGCGCAAGCAGAATATAGCTAATATAAACATACCATTATCTATAAAAAAGAAATTTAGTTCCGACTTTACATTTCTCTCTCTATCCAACACATCTCACATACATATTTTTTGCCTGCGCAAAGAATAAGTAGTAGTAAACCAGTGAAACAATTTACATAGTACATTAGTTACATAATATATAAAAATCTTCGACAACTTATTATTAATTCTGTGCGCAGGGAGAAATTTCGGCTGTCTCGACTAACAATTAGTGGAAACATAGTTACGGAAAATTCCCTGTCCATCACTGTTGAAACTCAAACCAAATGATTGAAAAAACACTGAAATATAAAAAGTTAGTCCACCAGAAGAATGAACTAGAAGCTCTAACTTTTTGGATTCATAATCATTCTTGGTCTTCGCCCAAAGACCATGGATCAAGTGCGAATAAGTCAAATCTAAATCTAAGTTTTTTATTTTGCAGGTTTATTAGGGATAGCGCTATCAAGATACTGCCACAACACGGAAATAGTGATTTCATTAAGATATTAGAAATAAATTTTGTATAAAATGGATCCAATGATGACGAAGACTAAGTCTTTTTCAGACAATTACAATTTCACAGTTTAAATTTGATTTTTTAACATATTCCGCGTCAAAATGACACATCATATTAAGCTCCGAATTCAGAGAGTGTCGCTTTCAAAGTATAGTCTGTTCCAACATGATTTCCTCGTATCCTTCAGGTGGATTATAAGAAAACAATCGAAACATTACATCCAAGATCGCATTATCGCCAACGTAAACAATCGGATAAATCTGCAAAGTATGCAGAACTTTAATTTAAAAGAAGGACAGGTCTAAACTGGTACATCTTCCTTACCCGATGTTTTAGCCAGTACATCAACAGCTCTATCGGTTTCCAAATAACAATAAGTAAATTATGTACAGTCACAGAATGCAAGCTATGAAACACTTTGCTCCACTTTTCACTGATTATACGCACATTCTTTCCAACCTCTTTGGTTCTTTAAAAAACATAGTTCAATGAGTCTCACAATATCTGACAGTAGCATAAGTGAGGCCCAATTTCACCTTTCAATAAAAAGAAAAAAAAATGCTTACTTGTCCTTTAACGCTGGAAACTGATATTGGTAACAATACACCATTTTTATAAAACTTGAGTTCTATATGATCAAATGCAACACCCTAAAGTTCCTTAAATGAATAAAGTAACCGACTCGAAAGTTTTTCTTTCCCTAAATTTTAAAATGAAAGAAAAATTGACAATTATTAAATTCAAACTAATAAACATTTAACCCAGTAATGAAATAAATCTTACAATACAGTCGCCCTCATCGATAGGTTCATCTATCTTTCCTAGAACCTCGCCATTTGCAACAACCTGGCTGTCTTGTCTTAAAACCCAGCAGTTAGCAGTTACTGGTACTGAATTTAAAACTGCAGATCGCGTCGCCAATCCGATACCCCAAACTCCTAAAAAAAACTTACTTTCTCTTTCCGAATCGAAATTCGAACAGAAACACAAAATATAATCAAGAAATTGACTCATTTTCAATTAAACCAAGACTTCGGACTAGAAATCTAACTTTAAAATGTAACAGTTTTCGAGTAAAAGTGAATATCCAATTTAACAAAACAAATACTTTTCCAGTTGTGAGTGAAGTAGTAAGAAAATCGAATTTTGTTTTATTTCTAATCAACCTGAAAAACTCAAAGCCATACTAAATTAATGGTTACCTGACATCAGCAATGTTTTACACGTTATATCAGGACCACTATTTGAGCAGTTCTTTTTACAAGCAGAATTTGAAAACATAGAGAAAGGAAATATATTTTAAACAATGCGAACAAGAAAAAAATACTAAATCAATAATAACATACCAGTTTGTTGAATACTGACTTGAAAGTATGCTTTATTTTGTACGATTGGAGCAGTACCCAAAGCTCCCCCAGAACCACAAATTCGCTGACCATTTTTCAATAGCACCACGTCGTCACCTATATTTAGAACATATGATATCTCGAAAAATTAAGCTCTATACAAAAGCATTTTGGCCAAAATGAGATTCTCGTCAAAAATATCTGGAAAATTAGGTGTCCGTCTGAAGTTCAACTTTAAAAAACGATGGAACAAAGGAAATGATTTGTTCTTTATTCCTTAACAATGATACTGCATTTTACTAATGCTTCTTAGAAATTAATTCGGAGTTAAACTCATTTCAGTTATAACTGGACAACTCAAATCCATAACTTTTTGTTTTTAACTCTTCAAGCTCTATCTCTTCTCTATACAGTGTACATTGCATATTAAAAAGTAAATGACTATGCTTTTATAAACTCCACTAAATCCTGATCATGTACTAAGTATGCTACTTGCCTAGTATTTAGACAGACCAATAACACCTAATTAAAATGCCAAATATTTCATTAAGTAATGAAGATGACTTGACTTACCCATAAACATTGTGTCTAATCTCACGGAACATGACTCATTTTGTAAATGTGCATGATTCTGAGTTACTGAAAAACTTGGCCCTTGCACACACTCCAAGCACATCCGTAATGGTGGAAAACAACTATCGAACATATCTGATACCTGAAATGCATTACTAATGGAATAACGATGCATTACTAATGAAATCAAAATTCGCAACAATATACAACTAAAGGAATAATTAAATAATCGAAATTACGTAGTTTCAGAAAGTAATCGACCCTTCAAATGCTAACAACTGAATAAAATTCAGTTGTTAGCATTTTTTTCAAATAAAATTCGACATAAGTAAGGATGACTTCTGAAACTTGTTAGCAACGTACACAACATATCAATTATATCTCTTTCTACCATAATAAAGTGGTTTGTCAAAATGCAAACACAATTAACAAATAACGATAAGAAAAAGATTGAGGAGATAGGATGAGCAGAAAAGAAAAATAACTTCAACATGAAATGCCTTCAATCTTGACAACAACTAACCCTGCAAAAGAAACTGCTAAGGACTGCTTCTTCAACTACCACTAACTGTGTGGACAGACCACAATCAACGTGACACACGGACTGCAATCTGTCTGCAAATTCTGTTTTTGATAGGAGATATTAGCGGAGCTTTCCCAACAGTTATTAGCCTTTCTTGTTTTTGATGCGTTCGTTAATCAAGGAACTGCTGTTGGATTATAATCTTTAAAATAATATAAATATAAAATAATCATCTGAGGTTTTCAAGAAGTGCCTTAGTGAGGCACTATAGACAGAATGACACCGACCTTGGTAATTATTGGTGTTTAGTCATCCATTTGGTTCTATTTGCAAAAACGATAAATCATGAATTTATGCGAGAAAGAAAATCGAAGGGATTAGAAACTGTGTTGGAACAAACTAGATAGATAGCATCATTAAAAATTATGCGCAATGGGAGAAATATAGTAAAAGAAATACTCCAGTTTTAAGCAGGAGTCATAAAAATTGAAATTTCTGTCAAGGAAATGTTTGTTGAATTACCAATCAATAAGTTGTGATCAGTGTGATGCTGTCGGTTTTCTTCCAATTATCTGAACGGTGCTTTTATATTTTTGGGTTCATACTACTCAATACACTTGTTAGCATTATATTTTCAATACATTTATGTATCACTTGCAATAATCAACTTATTTGAGTGGAGGAAGTCATTGCCATTTATTTAAATATCGTTTGGATTAGTTTTTAAATCAAAAATTACTTCCTCATTCAGGTTCCTAAAACTGTTATGTTATCAGTAATAGAAAAAGTAACGTTATATACATGTATATATATAACTTCTGAATTCCTATATTTCCCCAATTTGAAAACTTAGCATATACATGTTTCCTTAATATGATACTAAATCAGAATATTCTATGGAAAAATATGGAATTATGGTTTTTAAGATAAAAATTCCAACTAACTAGTTTTTTATGTAATTATCAATGATTACAAATTTTATTTGCAATTATGATAATTCTAATAAAGCAACAAACCATACAGTTAAGACTCAGAGGTTTTGAAACATTGACAATTTCTCTTGGATTTCTTAGAATAGTGAGCATGAAGTCGGAAAATACTATCAATTACATTTATCAAGTTCGCAAAATTTTGCATTCTTTGATTTTATATTTTGCATTATTTATTTTTCAGCAATTATGGTGAATGAAATACATTTTAATTATAGCGGAAACTGTTATAAAAAAAGAAAAAAAAAACTGTTTTTATTAATGTTGATGTCGTTGCACGGATGTAATGAGAAAAAAATTTTATTTATTGGATCTCTTGGGAAAAATCGAAATTTCATCCCAACATTTGCTACAAGGATAAGCATGCATCAAAACAAGAATCGGTGAGAAATTTCCAAGAAAAAAAAAAAAGAGATCTTTTTTTTCATCATTATTTTTTAAATATATTAATTGAAGAACTATGCCTTTATCGTAATTTCCCAGTAATTTCTCAAGACCGTAATTTCTTCCCAGTAAATGATTATGAAACACTTTGTGCTTTCCGTAAGTGATCATTCAAACGCTTTGCAAATCATCATGCATCAAAACAGTTGAGCTGTTAGGTAAATCTGTTATATATGACCTGAATATGAATGTGAAGGTTTTCCAATTGTGACACGTATATTTTAGAAATAAAATGGTAAAATTAATTTCAACGATCCCTGATTATACTTGATATGCTATTAAAGAATAGGAATTCATTTAAGCAATTTTCACATTAGAATAATTTAAAATTCAGTCACTTTTGCATTCCCTGCTATCTGAACATGATGAATTCCTCCTAACCATCGTTGGTAACGGGGCACCAATTGCACGCATCAATAACTTCATCACATGAAGTTGTAGGCGCAACGAAAGAAACGAATATGGAAGAAATCTGCAAGCGAAAGATAGTGAAAAAGTGTTGTGAGATGTTCAGTTTTCATTGTCTACTTAGATATTAAATGCTCATTGGAGGTTTGTTCAGAAGCAGTGAAATTCAGCAGTACATATTGGATTTTCTGATCTCGATCTAACCAAAACATTGTTTACTGTTCTTATTTCAACGAATGCAGCGATTACACAAGTAGTAAATCCCAGCCAACTCGATGCAAAAGTCTCGGACGTTTCGCAACAATTGCCTCATAATAGGCATCGATAACCCACGACGTATCTTTTTCCACAAACCAATGCACCATATTTCTAGCAAATTTCTTTGCTGAAAACTATCAAGTTGTAGATCCAGTGGTCAAACCATTGATTCATGCAGTAAAATTCCAGTGATCACAAATTGGTTTACTTATGAAAAAGCAACTTCTTGAAACAATCATTTTAAGCATAATGGTAGCGTACGTAACCTTTCTCGTAATATTCCTTTCCAAATTCATCACGTTTTTCTTGCGACGTTCGGTACCACACCTCATCCATCATTTTTATTAGCCTCTGAATACTTTGCATTCCAGTTCTGAAGCCTCCCGGAACCACGTCAATCACATGTACACCATATGGTTGTAATTCATGCCTTTAAAAAAATCTTTATTCAGCTAACGATTACCAAAATTCATATAAAACTAAAAACAAAAAGGAAAAAAAAAATCGCTAATTTCATACCTAATCATGATGCTAAAAGCTTGTATGGCATGTTTCGATCCAGCATAAGGACCATTGCCTGGCGCTGGAAATGATACGATAGCGCTATTGCATGTCACTATTCGGCCTCTTTGAGAATGAAAGAAAATTTTAGGACGATTTTCACTTAATACAAAGCAGATTAGAAATCATTTAAATAGATGAATTTTCGAGTGATGTTAGTCGAAAAGATATCGTTATTGTTATTTACGAAAGTTTCATAGAAATTTGAAACGTTATGTTGTTAAACATCAGCAAATTATTAGCAACATACATGCTTGAGGTTGATTTTAGAAAATAATATTTTTAAGGTTCTGAATCGAAATATTTGAATTTGTTTTTTAATGAATGACCAATAACCTTCAAAGCC